>CATIWQ010153651.1:0-14537 GCA_949673415.1 Euphorbia schlechtendalii
TTTCTTGCTTATTCATTGAGTTTTCTTTCTAGCGTGTGAATGCTAAGTACGTGTAGTTTGGGAGAAAGTTTGGCGTCTTTCGAATCAGAAATAGAACAATTTGGTAGGATAAGCAAACGGAGAAATAAGAGATAAAGAAGAAGGATGGCTGATGAAGATCAACCACAGAATGATCAACCTCAACCAAGGCTCATGGATTATGTCATTCCGACCATCAATGGTAACAATCAGGGAATTGCTAGACCACCAATTAATGCAAATCAGTTTGAAGTCAAGCTAGCATTACTCTAATGATTAGCAATAATGAGCAATATTATGGTCTACCCTATGAAAATCTTAATGCTCACATTATAAACTTTCTTGAGGTCTCTGATACTTTCAAAATGCATAATGTTCCTGATTAAGTAGTTAAACTTCACTTATTTCTATTTACGCTCCGTGATAAACCGAAAGTTTGGTTGAATTCATTACCCCCAAATTCAATCACCACTTGGAATCAATTAGCCCAAGCCTTTCTAACTAAATATTTCCCTTCAGCCAAAACTGCAAGACTCATTAAAGAAATCACTTCCTTTACTCAGAAGGATAGTGAATCCTTGTACGAAGCCTGGGAATGTTATAAGGAACTTCAACGAGTTTGTCCTCATCATGGTTTACCCCAGAATGTGATTCTGCAAACTTTCTACAATGGAATAAATCATGCAACAAGAGGAGTGATTGATGCTATGGCTGCAGGATCTCTTATGAAGAAAACTAGTCAAGAAGCCTTTGATCTTTTGGAAGATATGGCAAATAACTATAGTATGTGGCCAGTGGAGAGAGCATAAGTAAGTACTACTAATCCTACACATTCGCATGCTGCATCTTCATCTTCTATTTCAGTTAAAAAGGTCAATGAATTAGACCCTATTATTGTTATACAAGCGCAAATATCTGCATTATCTCATAAGATAGATTGTATTCATATAAATAAGAGTAACCCTTTAACATGTGAAAATTGTGGCCAAATAGGACACACTACTTTTGAGTGTAACTTTAACCCATGTGTAGGGGAGCAATTAAGTTATGTTCAAAGTCAAGGGAATTCTTATGGCAATAATGGAAATAATTATTGGAGTTCTAATTGGAAGTATGGTCTTAATCAACAAAAGAACTATCAAACTAATCATAGAATAGGGCAATTGACAAGTAAGATAGATAAATTTGTGGAAGGAGTTTGTAATAAGCAATCAGAGTCTGAGGAATGTTACAAAAAGTTAGAAAATAAGAAGGATCAAATGTTTAAAAATCAATCATCTTCTATTCATAATTTGGAATACAAGTTGGACAATTAGCGAGTGCTACTCCATCTAGAGGAAAAGGCCATTTATGTAGTAACACAGATGGAAATCCTAAGGAAAATGTTCATGCTTAGTGGTAAATTACTAGATAAACCAGATCCTTTGGGTATGCTTGCTAATGATGTTGTTGAAGTAGCGGATGATTATCCGAGTAAATTAAATGATAAAAGAGGAGAGGATGAACAACCTAAATTCGGAAAGGGTAATCCACCTCATCTACCATTTCCACAAAGAATGAAGAAGAAGAATGAGGATAAGCAATTCATAGAGTTCATCAACAAACTTAAAGGTCTGGAAATCAATCTTTCATTCATTGAAGCCATTACACAGATTCATAACAACGATAAGTTTATTAAAGAACTTTTATCTTGTAAACGTAGTTTAGAAGGTATATCAAAAGTATCTTTAACTGAAGATTTTAGCAAAATAATAACTGCTACAATGCCCACTAAACTTAAAGATCCAGGAAGTTCCACAATACCGTGTAAACTTGGAAACATTTCCTTTCTAAAATGTTGATCTTGGGGCTAGTATAAATCTTATGCCTTTATCGATCTTCAAAGAGCTGAAGCTTGATGATGAAGTTAAAAGGATAAATATGGTCTTTCAATTGGCCGACCAGTCTATTAAACGTCCTTATGGCATAATAGAAGATGTGCAAGTTAAAGTGGATAAATTTGTTTTTCCAACAAACTTTGTCGTGCTAGATTTTGCATATAATGAAAAATGTCTTATAATCTTAGGAAGACCTTTTATGCTTACTGGAAAAGCATTGATAGATGTGTCGGAAGGTAAAATTAAGTTAAGAATAGGTGACGATACTGCTGAATTTGATATGGATAAGGCTGATAAATACCCATAGATGAAGATATATGCATGAAACTTGACTTGTTTGATGCTTGCATCCAAGAAGTTGTTAAGTTGGATTTCATCCATGAATATGAAGTCAGGGGGTTGAAAAATCTCTTATGTTTTCCAAAACATATATATATATATAGTAGTATATTTTCATTATTTGTTTGTATTTTAAGTTAGTGTGGTTTTAAAAATAAAAGAAAAGAACAAAATTTTTGATTTTGAACATTTCGCGACCGCTACCTGTATCGCGCTCGTGAATTTAGTTGTCAAAACATTTTGTTTCTGTATGGAGAAAGCCATGATCGCGACTGGTGCGATTTTACAGCAGTTATTACTGTAACAACTCTATTTCCTAATGGTTATAATTAAATATATCCGTTGAAACAGCCATAATTACCTAATTTCCTATATATATAACTACTTTCCTAAGTGATTTTCAAAAATCAATTACTCTTTAACACAAATACAATCTCTTGCAAACAAGTTTTCTCTATTTTTCCAAATCAAACACAAATCTTTCTTTCTTGAATTCAATGGCTCCCTAGAAATCTACAGCAACTAAGGGGAAGAACAAATTGGTCAACCAACAAAACAAGTATAGATGCCCTTTTCCAATTTATAGTGAAGAAGAAGTTGAAAGATACTTGAGAATGAAGAACATTTATTTCCAAGGTACACTTTTTTATGATCCTACTTTTACGATTAATGTTGGAATTCATGCAGAAGTATCGAAGTATCTTTTGTTATTTGGATTGGAAAAATTTTTGAATATTCATTTTTCTTTTATCGAGGGATGGATCCTTGAGTTTTTGGTTACTGTTACGGAGGATGGGAACTTTTTAAAGAGGAAATTTAGGAATGGAGGGGAAGAATATAAGTTTACCTTAATGGATTTGATTAAGTGGTTCGTTTTAGGAGAAACCTATGAAGGGATTGATAAAGAAGAAGATTATGATTTAATGAATGTTTGGACTGAGTTAGCGGGATTAGATCGATACGATGTCAAAAACCCATCCAACAAAAACATTCGGAGTAATAACCTTCTTTACCTTCATAAATTTATTTCTCAAAGTCTTTTCTTCCAACACGAAACTACTAAAATGTCAATGAAAGTCTTGGTTATATTGGAGTGCACGGTTTCACAATTACGGCCAAAGTTTCCGATGTATATGTTGGAATCTATCACTAGTCTTACTATAAATAAAAAGGCTAGAGTTGGAGGTACAAATACAATTTGCGAGATTATTTTGGGTGCAAAGAACCAACCACCATATCAATATAGTCCAAGAGTGAAATTTAACTTTATGGGAGGAGTATATATGAAGAGAGTAGGATTGGTAAAAGAACACGAAGGAAAATTCACGTTTTAACCATATGGAGTATGGGTAAGGAAGTTAAGACCGACAAATGGATCTACTTCTTGAGAAAACCAATATGATGAAGATATTGAAGGGGTTCAAATAGGAAGTAATAAATCAAGACAAGCCTCCGGGAGTACACATGATACTTGGAGAGGGAAGTTCATCAAAGATGTAGATCAAGCATGCCTAGATATATCCTCCATATAGCAAGATGTTCGTTAACTAATAAAATCCAACATTTCTTTGAACCGCAAGTTGAATACATACTTTAGAATGAAGAATTTGGATATCTCGCCGAGTCCTCCAAATTCAAGTTCTCGTATGATTAAAATGGGCTCAATTTCTTTTTATTTTATTTTATTTTATTTATTTGTGATTAGATTAGTTTAGTTTTAGATTTTAATAAGGTCTCTCACAATGAGGACATTGTTTTCTTAAGTGTAGGGGGGGTAATTGTAAAATCCCAAAAATCCAAAAAAAATTAAATGAAATTAAAAAATTGAAGAATTTGAAAATTTTCTTGATTTTGTGTTATTTATAAATTATCCATACCTATACTATACTAACACATGTTCCAAGGTTATTTTGAGTGTTAGGTATTTCAAGTTTGATGTTAGTGCATATTTCAAACAAAAATTTTGTTTCGAGTATGAGCGCACGTTGAGAGTGTGAGCGTTTTGGCTCAACATTTAGCATTTGGCAAGGATGAGTTGTGAGTAACATTCAAAAGCAACATTCCAAGTAAGTTTTGATATATATTTCAATGCTATATGAATTAGTATAAGTTGTATAGTTTTAGTTTAATGCTAACAATAAGTTTTAAGTGGAGTAATATCTAGTAGTTTTTCTTACTATGAGTTTTATATGCTATTCTTTGAATAAGTCCTATAAGTATTGAGTGTATTTAAAGTGTTGGGTAACTATAGCCATAATACTTTGAAAGTAATAAATAAAGGATGAGGGTATTGAGAGAAAAAATCAAAAGAAAGAGAGGATAACTAATCAGTTATGCAAAAGGTGAGGAATGGTACAGAGCGGAAACTGCAACCATTCAATGAGTGAAAAAAAGAAAAGTAGCATAGCACAAAAAATGGGTGCAAAGTAAAAAATCAATACTTCAAAAACATATGCTTAATAGACAAAAATGAGAGAAAGTAGCATGGAGCATAAAATGCAACCACTAAAAAAAGGGCAGAGTGGTATGGAGCATAAAATGCAACCACTAAGAGTGTTTTAGCATCCTAGGTTACCTAAAAATACCTTGAGATCAAATTTTCCAAAGTGTGCTTCCTTTGTCCTTTATACTTTATACTATACTTGAGAGAAGGAAATTTTCGAGTAAGCATATGACACTTATATGAAGACGTAATTCGGTTGACCCTCCATTAAGAGCAAAGGTATGCAACTAGACTATATCAATTCCACATTACTAATTTGTGGGAAACTTCGAACTTTTACTTGAACTTTATGCAATGTGGGAATGTGGTACTCACTATGATAGTCTTTCACCAAATGAAGTACAAACTTGAATACTATTTTATACACTTCTGTTGTGTTTACCTTCAGGATAAGGCAAAAGTTAAGTGTGGGGGTGTGATAAGTGTATAATTACACTTATTATCATGGTATTTTCAATCATAAAAAGATATGGTATTGAGTCATTTTATACTTCATATAAAAGATTTCACGTGGTATGTAGTAGTTTTTTATGCAAATGCAGAAACTAGGTAAATCTTGGGAGTAAAATGATCAAAGATGGAATTCTATGTAAAAAAGTGAAAATATGGTGCAAAACAATGCGTGGAACACAAGGATTTGGCTTAGGATCGGAGTTGTAAAACATAGGCAAAGTTGCAAAGAAGAATTATGAAGAAAAGCATGGTTCACGATCGTGACACCCATTATTGTTACTCTTCAGAAGCAGAAATTTTCCAATCATTATTCACGATTGTGACATGTGATTCGCGATCGTGACTTTTGACGGTGATTGGTTATCTCTTCTCAACTACCAACCACCGGATAAGAATGATCAACTGCAATTAACTGTCAACCGAAAAGACACCTTTTGGAAGTCAACCAATCATAAAAAGGTGCCTTTCCATTGTGAATGAGGATGAATCTTTGCATCCAATCATATTGAAGTTATGCAACCCTTCGCCAATGGACATGACTATTCATTTGGATAGACGCAACCCTTCACACTCTATAAATGGGGTTCAAAACCAATTAATTTCATGGCATGAGGGTGGCGTGGCTGAGTAGTAGGCATTGAATGATAGTATGCGAGCATAGATAGAGAGTGAAAATATATAGATTTCTCTACATTCAAAGTCTTAGTGAGAAAAATGTATAAGTGATTCGATATTTATTTCGATCATTAGATTTCTACACAAATTTGAGCAATTGTTGTATGAGTGTAAATGAAAAGCACTTATCAATAAAAGTTTTCGTTCTTCAACATTCTTTTATTTGAAATTCACAAAGAATAGGGGAGAATCTGTACGAGTCGAGATAGAATTCAAAGTAGAGTAGGAATTGCGGGAATTAACGACTCCCATTAAAGAGTGGATACGGTTTGATCAACTTTAGCTTTCACTTGCATACCTTATAACTTTACTTTGTTTTCTGCTTAAACTTTCTATTTCAAAATTTATGATATGTCTATGTGTCATAACAAGTATTTCGTCTTGCATCATTTATATTAATCAAGTTATATGCTTTCGTCTTAACTTTAAGAGTGATTTCAGGGTTAACAAGATTGTGTATAATCACTGGATCTGTGATTATAATGCTGTTTAGTAAGCCAACATTTTTGGAGTGGTAACTTACTAAATATGGCTATGTGAGAGCGACCCGTACTAAGCATAGTATTATAGTTATCCAGGTTCTTATAAGTGTCATAATTCATTTACCCTAGATTATGAAAAGTCATCTCATGTGTTGCTCTGCAGTGAATTATTGAATATTAGGGCGTCTAAAACCGTATTTGTTGAATTTTTCTAGTGTATGAGATCTTTTAGAACCGAATTCCTTCCTTGCGGGATCGATATCTTTTAAAACTACATCGAAACTGTATACTTGCAGTGGTCATCATTTTTTTATTAGATAAGCGGTATTGACAACACATGTTCATATTTTGAACTTTTTTCTTATCGATAGAAAAGTGTGGAACAAGGTTTTTGACACCGTTACCGAATATAAGGCTATCGGAACTAGTATAGTCAAAATCTTGCGATCAAGTTTTTAGCGCCATTACCGGGGAAGGCAAGTGCGTTCTATAGATCAAATTGCCGAAGAATTGGCAATTATATTTATATGTCAATAGATTTATTTGTTTTTGTTTTTGTTTTCAGTTTTAAGTATTTATTTTATTAATAACATATTTTTCTTGCTTATTCATTGAGTTTTCTTTCTAGCGTGTGCATGCCAAGTATGTGTAGTTCAGGAGAAAGTTTGGCATCTTTCGAATCAGAAATAGAACGATTTGGTAGGACAAGCAAACGGAGAAATAAGAGACAAAGAAGAAGGATGGTTGAAGAAGATCAACCATAGAATGATCAGCCTCAACCAAGGCTCATGGATTATGTCGTTCCGACCATTAATGATAACTATCAGGGAATTGCTAGACCACCAATTAATGCAAATCAGTTTGAAATCAAGCTAGTATTACTTCAAATGATTAGCAATAATGTGTAATATTATGGTCTACCCATGAAAATCTGAATGCTCACATTACAAACTTTCTTGAGGTCTCTGATACTTTCAAAATGCATAATGTTCCTGATTAAGCAGTTAAACTTCGGTTATTTCCATTTACGTTCCGTGGTAAAGTAAAATTTTGGTTGAATTCATTACCCCTAAATTCAATCACCACTTGGAACCAATTAGCCCAAGCTTTTCTAACTAAATATTTCCCTTTAGCCAAAACCGCAAGACTCATTAAAGAAATCACTTCCTTTACTCAGAAGGATAGTGAATCCTTGTACAAAGCCTGGGAACGTTATAAGGTACTTCACCGAGTTTGTCCTCATCATGGTTTACCTTAGAATGTGATTCTGCAAACTTTATACAATGGAATAAATCATGTAACAAGAGGAGTGATTGATGCTATGGTTGCGGGATCTCTTATGAAGAAAACTAGTCAAGAAGCCTTTGATCTTTTGGAAGATATGGCAAATAACAATAGTATGTGACCAGTGGAGAGAGCACAAGTAAGTACTACTAATCCTACACATTCGCATGCTGCATCTTCATCTTCTAGTTCGGTTAAAAAAGTCAATGAATTAGACCCTATTGCTGTTATGCAAGCGCAAATATCTGCATTATCTCATAAGATAGATAATATGCATATAAATAAGAGTAACCCTTTGACATGTGAAAATTGTGGCCAAATAGGACACACTACTTTTGAGTGTAACTTTAACCCATGTGTAGGGGAGCAATTAAGTTATGCTCAAAGTCAAGGGAATTCTTATGGCAATAATGGAAATAATTATAGGAGTTCTAATTGGAAGTATGGTGTTAATCAACAAAAGAATTATCAGAGTAATGATAGAATAGGGCAATTGACAAGTAAGATAGATAAATTTCTGGAAGGAGTTTGTAATAAGCAATTAGAGTTTGAGGAATGTTACAAAAAGTTAGAAAATAAGAAGGATCAAATGTTTAAAACTCAATCATCTTTTATTCATAATTTGGAATACAAGTTGGATAATTAGCGAGTGCTATTCCATCTAGAGGAAAATGCCATTTACCTAGTAACATAGAAGGAAATCCTAAGGAAAATGTTCATGCTATAGCCCTTCATAGTGGTAAATTACTAGACAAACCAGATCCTTCGGGTATGCTTGCTAATGATGTTGTTGATGTAGAGTATGATTATCCGAGTAAATCAAATGATAAAACAGGAGAGGATGAACAACCTAAATCCGGAAAGGGTAATCCACCTCATCTACCATTTCCATAAAGAATGAAGAAGAAGAAGAAGAATGAGGATAAGTAATTCTTGCGATCAGCATCTACTTCAGGTATGTTCATTATAGAGAGTTTCTCTATAGTTCCCTATGAGTCTACTTGGGTATTGGATACTGGTTGTGGTACTCATATCTATACTTCGGTGTAGAAATTGAGGAACAATAAGAGGCTTGCAAAGAGGATAATGGACCTAAGAGTTGGAAATGGAGCGCGGGTTGCTACAACATCTGTAGGGACATATAGCTTTCGTTTGCTTCGTGGCCTAATTTTAGTTTTGAACAATTGCTATTATATCCCTACTGTCACTCAGAATATTATTTCTATTGCACGTTTAGCAACAGAGGGATTTGAAATTTTATTTTCTAATAATAAATGTCAAATTCAACGTTATAATGTTCTTTATGCTTGTGGAATATCTTTTGATGGCATTTATGTTCTTGTTACTAAAATCGAAATTTTAAATATGAACGTTGTGAAGAAATTGAAATTGGATAATGAGAATTCCTCATACTTATAGCATTATCGTCTAGGCCATATAAATGAGACTCGCTTAACTAAGTTACACATATGTGGTGACTTGGGCTCAGTGGAATGGGAATCCTATGGGGCATGCGAACCCTGTTTAAAGGGGAAGATGACTAAGAAACCTTTCAAAGGAAAGGGTCAGCGTGCCACTAATACCTTAGAAATAATATATTCCGATGTATGTGGTCCAATGAGTGTTAAGACACATGAGGGTTTCGTCTACTTCATAACTTTTATCGACGATTACTTGGGATATGGTTATTTATCCCTTATGAGGCACAAGTTCGAAAGTTTTGAGAAATTCAAAGAGTTAGGAACCGAAGTAGAGAAACAGCTTGGGAAAAGTATCAAAACCCGTAGAACTGATCGAGGAGGTGAATACTTAAGCCAAGAGTTTCAGGATTATCTAAGGGATAATGGTATTTTATCCCAGTGGACACCTCCTTATACACCCTAACACAATGGAGTGTCAGAAAGGAGGAATCGAACCCTACTTAGTATTGTTCAGTCCATGATAAGCCAAGTAAAACTCAGCATATCCTTTTGGGGTTATGCACTTAAGAGCGTAGTTTATATTCTAAACAAAGTGCCCTCTAAATAAGTTGGTCAAACTCCATACGAATTGTGGTATGGTAAGAAACCCTCTCTTTCTCATATGAGAGTTTGGGGATGTCCTAGTTACGTAAAGAGGACGAGTTCAGATAAGTTGGGTGCTAAGTCTGACAGGTGTTTATTTGTATGTTACCCTAAGGAGACTATGGGGTATATCTTCTATAATCTCAATGAACAAAAAGTCTTTGTTTCAAGAAATGCGCAATTCCTTGAGAAGGAGCATATACTTACGAAAGCTAGTGGGAGAAATCTTGAGTTAGACACTCAAGAAGATCAAATAGACAATCAACTGATTATTCCTACACTTGTTACAAAGAATAGTGTAAGCATGGAATAACCTACTATAACACTTATATTGTGTAGGTCAGGCCAGGCTCCAATCGCTCCCGAGCGAGACGGGTTTTCTCATCATTGATGATAAACATCTCTTCCTTATGGAAGATGATGAGCCCAGGACTTACAAGGATGCAATGGAAGGCTTAGAAACTGACAAATAGTTTGCATCCATGAGGTTAGAGATTGACTCCATGTATGAAAATCAAGTCTGGAGCTTGATTGATTCTCTAAGTGGGATTAGACCCATAGCATGCAAGTGGGTTTTCAAGAAGAAAACTGACATGGATGGTAATGTAGTTACCGATAACGCAAGGCTGGTTGTAAAAGGTTATAGTAAAAAAGAAGGCATTAACTATGATGAAACCTTTTCATCGGTGGCCATGTTGAAGTTTATCAAGATACTCCTTACCATCGCTGCTCATTACGATTATGAGATTTGGCATATGGATGTGAAAACAACATTCTTTAACGGGAATCTGGACAGGGATGTGTATATGGCACAACTCAAGGGTTTTACATCCAAGGATGGCTCGAAGGTATGCAAGTTGTAGAAATCCATTTATGGACTTAAGCAAGCATCAAGGAGTTAGAATATTAGGTTTTACGATATAATTCATGAAATTGGTTTTGTGTCAAATGCTAATGAGCCCTGTGTATATAAGAAGGCTAGTGGGAGTGTGGTCATTTTTCCTTGTATTAAATGTCGATGACATATTATTGATAGGAAATGATATTCCTTTTCTTCGGATAATTAAGTCATGGTTGTCAAGGAAGTTCTCCATGAAAGACCTTGGAGAAGCAGCTTTTATACTTGGTATAAAAATGTACCGAGATAGTTCTAGAAGGCTGCTATGTCTTTTGGAAAGTACATACATAGACAAGGTTTTGGCTAGATTTAACCTTGAGCAGTCAAGAAAGGGTTATCTCCCAATGTCTCACAGGATTAACCTTTCTAAATTTGAGTGTCCGAAAACACAAGATGAGAGATTGCGCATGAATAGAATACCTATACCTCAGAGAAAAGATCCATCATGTATGCTATGGTATGCACTGTGTCTGATGTCTCACAAGCATCAAGATTCATGGGCAGATTTCCATTTAACCTAGGTGAGAAGCGTCAAGATTCATGAGCAGATCCATCATGTATGCTATGGTATGCACTCTGTCTGATGTCTCACAAGCATTAAGATTCATGAGTAGATTTCCATTTAACTATCCTCAAGAAATTACTTAAGACTAAGGATATGTTTTTAGTATATGGAGAAGGTGATCTCTCTTGGGAGGGATACATCGACTCGAGTTTTCAGTTTGACAAGGAGGATTATAAGTCCCAGTCGCAGTATGTGTTTATGTTAAATGGAGGGGCAGTTATTTGGAAAAGTTTCATATAGGATATGACTACCGATTCAACCACAGAATCTAAGAATATAGCTGCGTCAGATGTAGCTAAGCAAGTTTTCTGGCTTAAGGGATTTATTTGTGATCTCGGTGTGGTGTCTAGTGATAAGTGTATATATACACTTATAATCATGATATTTTTAATCATTAAACATTATGGTTTAAGTCTTTTTATACTTCATATAAAATATTTCACGTGGTATGTAGTTATTTTTTATTCAAATGCAGCAACTAGGTAAATCTTGGAAGTAAAATGATTAAAGTTCAAAATCTATGCAAAAAGAGTGAAAAAGGTGTAAAAAGATGTGTGGAACTTAAGGAATTGGCAAAGGATCGAAGATTTCAAAGATCTGTAGAAATCGCAAAGAGGAATCATGTGAAAAAGGCATGTAGTGATCGTGACACATGTATCACGGTCGCGACTTGTTAACCTTCCTAACAGAAAGATGCTAACCAAGTATTCACGGTCATGATATACATTTGCGGTCACGACCTTGACTATTTTTTGTCAACTCTTCTCTTATTTCAACCACCGGATAAGAACGATCAACCTCCATCAACCGCCATCAACTATCAGATGAAAAGACAACTTTTGGAAGTCAACCAATCATGAAAAGGTGCCTTTCCATTATAGATGAGATCAAACCAATTCAACCAATCACGATGAAGAGGTGCAACTCTTTGTCAATGGACACGACCCTTCATCTAAATTGATGCAACCCTTCATACTTTATAAATAGGGCTCCAAACTCCATAATTTCGTGTGGTGTGGCACATGGCATATGGTGTGTAGTGTGGTATATGTGCATACATAGTTTTAGAGAGAAAATTTTGTAGATTTCGCTTCGTTCTAAGTTAGCGAGAAAATGTATAATTGATTCGAACCTTCTTTCGACCACTAAATTTCTCTACATATTCGATCGATTATTGTATAAGTGTAATTGCAAATCACTTATCAATAAAAGTTTTAATTCTTCAATATTCATTTATTCAATATTCACAAAGAATAACATCCTAGCGGAGGTTCTGTACGAGCCGAGACCGAATTCAAAGCAGAGCAGGAACTGCGGGAATTGATGACTCCCATTAAAGAGTGGATATGGTGTTATCAACTTTAGCTTTCACTTGCATACATTACAACTTTACTTTGTTTTCTGCTCATACTTTCTATTTCAAAATTTATGATATGTCTATGTGTCATAACGAGTATTTCATCTTGCATCATTTATATTAATCAAGTTATATGATTTCGAGTTAACTTTAAGTGTGATTTCGGGGTTAACAAGATGATGTATAGTCACTGGATCTATGATTATAATGCTGTTTAGTGAGCCAACATTTTTGGAATGGTAACTTGCTAAATATGGTTATGTGAGATCGACCGGTACTAAGCATAGTACTATTGTTATCTAGGTTCATATAATCGTCTTAATTCGTTTGTACTAGATTTAGAAAAGTCATTTCATGTGTTGCTCTGCGGTGAATAATTGAATATCTGAGTGTCTAGAATCGAATATGTTAAAGTAGTCTAGTGTACGTAATATCTTTAATGATTTTGCATGTTTTCTTTGCTATACATTTATCTATTTATTCACCATCATATCCTAAACAACCCAACAATAATAAAATTATCTATTTTATTTTCTTTGCCCCGTAACTCTAGTTGGTCTTTAGAACCAAATTCCTTCCTTGTGGGATCGATATCTTTTAAAACTACATCGAAACTGTATACTTGCAGAGGTCACCATTTTTCTATTTAATAAGCGGTATTGACAACACATGTTCATATTTTGAACCTCTTAACTTGTTGGTAGAAGAGTGGGGAACAAGGTTTTTGGCTTTATTACAAATTATAAGTCGTCAAAATAAGTAGAGTCAAAACCTTGCGAACAAGTTTTTAGCTTCGTTGCCAGGGAAGGCAAGTGCGTTTTTAGATATTAAGTTATTAGAGACTACGGTACGCATTTATTTTATTCATATAATTGTTTGTTATTTTATTTTGTTTTGAGACAAAATGTTTTCTAACATGCATTGGGATAAGTTTTGTGGAGATTACATGATTGATAACCTAATTGATACATGCGTAGATGAAATTTGTCATGTTACATCTCATGAAGAGTCAACATCCGAATCCCTTGAAAATTTTGAATATTCGTCTGAAACCAAAGAATTAGTTAGAGAGGATGAAACTACACCACCTTTTATATATAAACCACCCTTAGTAGAATTGAAGCAATTTCCTAGTCATTTGAAGAATGCATTTTTTGGAAGTAACAATTCCCTACCCATTATCGTTTCTAGTAAGTTATCTAATCTGCAGGAAGAAGCATTATTGGAGACAATAAAGGGTAGAATTAAGAGTATTGGTTGGCAAATTTCCGATATTAGAGGGATTAGCCCTAATATAGTAATGCATTCTATAAATTTGGAAAATGATAGTAAACCTAAGATAGAAAGGCAAAGAAGATTGAATCTTCTCATGAAGGAAGTTGTTAAAAAAGAATTATTAAGTTGCTAGATGCAGAAATTATCTATCCGATTTCAGATAGTGAGTGGGTCATCCCTGTTCAATGTGTTCCGAAAAAGGAGGTATTACTGTAGTTCAGAATGAAAAGGGTAACTTAGTTCTTACTAGGACAAGAACTGGATGGAGAGTTTGCATAGACTACAAAAAATTAAATGCAGCCACTAGGAAAGACCACTTCTCTTTACCATTTACAGATAAAATGTTCGAAAGGATATCAGGTCATGCATTTTACTATTTTCTTGATGGATTCTCTGGATAGTTTCAAATTCATATCAAGCTAGATGACCAAGACAAAACCACTTTTACATGTCCATTTGGTACAATTGCTTATAGAAGAATGCCTTTTGGGTTATGCAATGCTCCTGCTACTTTTTAGAGGTGTGTTTCTGCTATTTTTAGTAATTATGTTGAGGATATTATGGAAGTTTTCATGGATGATTTCTCTATATATGGAGATTCTTTCAAAAAAATGTCTAGAAAATTTGGATAAAGTACTTGCTAGATGTGAAGAAACTAATTTGGTATTGAATTGGGAGAAATGTCATTTTATGGTTAATGAAGGTATAGTTTTAGGTCATAAGATAGATGAGAAGGGAATTCATGTAG
>CATIWQ010153679.1:0-19019 GCA_949673415.1 Euphorbia schlechtendalii
GCAGCACCCTACTCTCTTCATGGCTGAAACATCTTTACTGACGTCGATTTTCTCTCCTTTGGAAGGGATAGCTGAAGCAGAACCCTCATTACTGGTCTCCATAGCTTTCTTGCTCCCACTACTCCTCTGTAGTGAGCACTGTTTATGGCTCGGTACTGATAGATCGCATTAGAAAATTCAAAAAAAAAAAGTTGAAGTGAGGAAACTATTGTTAAAATTGAGCGAGGAAACTTTGCTTGAATGTGTTCACATACTATCAAGTAAACTGTAAATATACGAGCTTATACTATCAAGTAAATTGCATATCATATTGTAGCAGTGAAGTAACAAATTAAAGCAGGAAAATTTTCATGAATTTTCCAACATTGGCATTTTTTAAATTCAAATTTTTAAAGATGATGTGATCTGGGCATTATAAATTTGAACAAGGACTTACTATCCGAAATGAGGTACTGAAGTCTTGACAAAATTCTTACCCGCGATTCCCTAACAACAAGGGCCAAGTCTGCAGCCTTCTTTATGGTTAAACTCCATAAGTGCCACTGTGCCAAAATATTAGTTGGCATACCAGAAGGGCCAGAACACAATAGTGTCTGTACCATATATCAAATGCTATACTAATCATTATCAACTCTGTAATAGCATCTAAAACAACAACTTTTTTGAACAAAGAATTACCCCAAAATATTAGTTGGCATACCAGAAGGGCTAGAACACAATAGTGTCTGTACCATATATCAAATGCTATACTAATCATTATCAACTCTGTAATGAGTGAATAGATATTTCCAAGGGTATTTTCTTACAATTAAGACATCATTTGCATCAAAGATAACACTTTTGAACTCTATGGAGCAATACAGCATATAATTAATACTAAAAGCATCTGTGCCCAAATTAGGAAAAGTGTCGGTGGAGGTAAAAATAACTAACACAAAAGTTAAAAAAGGTAGCATTCAACTGCACAATATCCCAAATTAAAAGAAAGAATCGAGAGCCAATAAGTTTCCATCTTTACATTATTTAATCACAGCCCAATCGATTAATTAATGTAACCAAAGTGAATTAACAACGAGTTGACAAATTAAAACGGAAACTACAAAACCCAATAATGTAAACACCTGTTAGTGAAGAACAATCCAGCAAAAAAGCTACCAAGACAAAGGAAAACAGCCCAATTCCTAGGCATAGACTTCCTACCAGCAATGTCTCCTCCATTTACTCTACTCTTTAATGCCATTTTCTTGTCAATTTGAGCTTTCATCAACAAATTAATGAATGCAAACAATCAAAAACCATAAATAAAAACCAGTCCCTTTTTGTTGCAATGAACATATGTACAGTTTTGTCTGTTTCGTCAGAGACACACCCACTCTCTTTTTATCTCTCTGCAAGAAACGAAGAGGTGTATACTAAAGAGACCCACTAACCAATTTTCAATCTTTAAACCTCGAAAATTACTTGATTCAAACTCTTCCTCAAATCCTCACCATCAAAATACATCAGTTGTAAGTTCTGAATAACTTAACTAATTAATAACATTAATTTCCATGCTACCACGCAAATGAAAGAAACTATATATGGCTATATGCATTGGTTGTATAAGTAATATCAAACCTGTAGTTTCGATTACAATATGATCAAAACTTCCTCTCTTTTTATCCACTAATTCAGTAAGTAAATGAAATAATAAATTCAAAATTAGCTCTAGAATTAATCAATTAAGCAACCCAAGACCAAAAACATAAATTACAGTAAACTATTTAGACAATAGATTATAAATCCCGTCTATTGAAAGGTCATACCTAAAATCTTAAATCAGATATAATCCCCAAAACAAAAAAAAAACCCCCCCAAATTACCTATAATCGAACAGAATGAGAGAAATTGAGCTCCATGCTTTTGCAATTGCTTAAGTTTCTTCTCTTAATGGATCTTCTGCATCTTAAGCATCCTTTCCATAACAAGTTCTTACTCGCAATTCTAGTACGAACACTGAAAAAAAAACTCCACCGTTTTAACAAGATTAATCGCACTTGAAAAAAACTCAGATTATCACCTCATTAGACGAACACTGACAAAATCAAAATCAAAATCTTCAAACAGGATCGAAGCAACAAATTCGCACAGAATATAATACAGCAAAAAGAAAAAATAGAAAGAGAGAGAAAACTCTAGAGCAGTACTTGAAAAAAAAAAAATACAGACGGCCAATCAGCAAAGCGAAGGAGAAGCGGCGTCGGTGAAAGAGAAGACGGTGGCGACGCCGGTGAGAAAGAGAGGACGAAGGTAGCGGCTTTGACGATTTGCTAAGGGTACGTGAGTTTTGGAAGAGGATGAGAGTGAGGGTTCTGTATCTATTTAGGGATTAAAGAAGTAATGCAGACGGTTCTTTAATTAGAACCGTCCATTTTGACCGCATAAAATTGAGTAATACCGACGGTTCTTTATTTAGAACAGTCTGTATTGACTACTGCACTTTTACGGAGGGATAAAATGCAAAAATAGTCCGCAATACACCTAAGTATTCCGGACGGTTGTTACAAAACAACCGTCCGGAATACTCAATTTAGTATTCCGAACGGTTGTTACGTAACAACCGTCCACAATACAACAAAAAACTAATTTCGACGGAAGGCATTAAGGACGGTTGGTAAACGACAACCGTCCGCAATGCTTTGATTTGTTATTGAGGACGGTTGTTACGTAACAACAGTCCGCAATAACCCCAACTTCATTTCCTTTCACACTTTCATCAACGGTTTCTTCTACGAGCCTCGCAAATAGTGCGACCCTATAAACCCTTTTTGCACTAGTGTATCATCTTCTCCCATGAACTATATGGAAAATATACGAATTGTCACACGAAAAAAAATAATGCAAAGGTGAATATATTTGTTGTGAGAATTGAGTTTCTGAGAAAATGTCTTGGAGAAGGAAACAAAATTTGCTGACCTCAAGTTGCATAATCTCACAGACCAGGCTGAGATCTGCCATTGATGGCTCATCTCCTCCAACCAAAAACTTCCCGCTTTCACTGAGCCAATAAGACTCTATTTTCAGCAAAGATGCTGACAAAAGCTTTTCACCTTCAGCTGCTGCTTGTGGGTTCAGAGGCATCCCAAAAGCCGGGGCGAACTTGGCGTTATATGTATAGGTAACTAGGATGAAGAAAACAAATAATATCCATCTTAGGCTAAGAAATTAATTGGAAAAGAAACTAAGTTTCGGAGCGTTCAGCAAATGAACCAACTAATTTTATTACGAAGCATAATCTAAACATAGGAAAACTGAAGCTGAAACATCATTTCGGCTGTGAATTCATTTTATTAGCAACGGAGAAAAATGAAATAGACCTTGGAAGGTCCAGCATATTTCTATTTTAGAACCAGGGAATTGCAGCAAATATATTATAAATTACCTGAGCCACGGCGTATGTTGGAGTGATGCCAGTCTAGCACAGACTGAACTTTTGCCCTTTGGATAATATCGCTTGGATACCTTCGATGTAAAGGGAAGAATCGTAAGAAATGAGAGTAGAAAATGCATAGTTATAAAACATGCATAATTTGAATAACACTAGAAATGAATGCACATTTGCAACAATGTTGAACTAATGAAATGTTCATGTATATCGTAGGCATCAAAATAATCTCGTCTTAATTTGATTATTATCACGTTCTGAAATACGCTTCCCGGTTTCGAAATTTTATCCTGTTATTAATTAGGTCAACCACTTCAGAAATCCAAAAAGTTTTCTGTCCAGAAAAGATGTGATGCAGAAAGTGATTGCAACCAATAAGAAACTCAGCTTACCAATGATCTGCAACTTCAGGAAATGCAGAGGCAAGATAGGTGACAATAGCATGGCTGAAGAATTCGGGAAGAAGAAGAAGAAGAAGAAGAAAGAAGAAGAACTCTGAATAGAATTCTTAAAATTCGACGACTAGAATAGTATATCATTTTCTTGTCGATGTATGTGACGCAGAATAGGCGTCAGCCATTACCAGATAATCAAGATGCTGATTTATCGGTTTGTACTATACATATACGCTATTCCATTCAGAAAAAGAAAATTCTGAGATATACACTATTAAACCTCCTTTCTGTTATAACAATATGGCTTATTATATTAGAATTAAATTAAATAATAAATATATAAGTTAGTGGTTCCTTTAACTCTTGTTAGTTGTTCCACGTATCCAGCTTATAATTTGTGATTAACAAAAATGGAAAAAAATATATAGAAAGGGAGTTGAGTTGCCCCTCAAGATTGAACAGAGTATATATTTCTTGGACTACAATTCCAGAGCCTGATGCCAGAAATCCCTCATCCCTTCACTTCGATCATAAATAGAAATTGGAGGTGTTAAAATAGAACCTTTCAAATTCGAATTTGCGACGCCACGAACTCAATGTGAATTTGAAATGAACTTTAGATATAAATCTCAATTCCGGTAAGATTGCCAAGGAGTTAATCAGAGAAAGATTACGACATCAAAATCTACATTGAACAATACAATTGTCTAAGTGAATTCCTCCATGATCAATATCTTAACTCCTCTGTACTCGAAAAGAATAAACAAAAAAGTGTACCAAATAAATCACTGCAAAATGACGACATGAACCATGCTCGCCATTGTGTTTCAAAGCGTAGTTAAGCAGTGAAGAGTAATCATCGACTGTAAACTTCTAGTTTTAATGAAAGTAGTGCGAAGAAGGCGGAAAATAAATTCCTGACATAAGGATCATTATTAGAAAGAAAATATAAATTAGGAACAGCAAAAATAGCGGTGAATAGTTCAATATCGGAACACTGATCAATGATCATAGCAATATACAGAGAAACTACAGATGATAAAAGAACGTTGTAGTGGTCCTCATTAATTGTGGTTGCCCTCATCAAAATGGCAGGGAAATGAAAATTGAAGAGATAGAGAAGGGTAAAATAAGAAAAACTGTGAAGGTAATATTATTAAATTTTGTTAATTAAGCTATTTCATCGAGTATAGTACGTGGGTAAATAACTGAAATAATGGAACAAGTATGCTTTTTTATTGGATTATTTAGTGTAATTAAAATTAAAAGATATAATTATAGTACATTGCAATACCTTGTCAAGTACTATATAGAATCATCCTTCAGAAAATGGTAAACAAATCCCAATACAAAGGTTATTTTGGTATATTGCATCTAATCCCTTTTATTTGTATTTGAGTTTTGCAGTGGATATAGCAAATAAATAGGTGCAACTCAACACCTCCCAAGAATTAATATTTATAAAAAAATTTATAATTTCGTATGTATTAGTATTTGTTAATGTTTTGAAAAATTAATTATACCTTTTTATGTTTCGTCATTGTTGATCTTTTTTTCATTTATATTATTCTTTTTTGTATTGAATTTCTTAACATGACATATGTTTATAAACAAAAAATAGTCTCATATATCATATCTTAAAATGCCAGAGATTATAACTGATTTTCTAATGATTTAGGGGGTAATTCTCAAAATTTCTCATTTTTCAACTTATATCTTATAAGTGACTTTTTTAAAAAGTAAGTCTGATTTACTTTTAACTTCTGTCTTATTTTTAACTTTTAAGTTAAAAAAAAAGTTATCAGAAATCAGGGTTGAAAAAGGAGCCCCAAATCTCCGAATCCGATGGAGATCCGCTCCTATAAAGATGGAGAATCCCCGGTAAGAATTCTCCACGGGTACGGAGTAGAGAATTTTTCGTACCTGAAACCTTAATGGATTTGGAAATGGGGAATGCACTCCCCAATCCGATAAATCCCCGAACCCGAAAACATCGATATACCTCAACTGAAAAATCCCCAAATATTTCTTAAATTATCTCGGATACCTCCACATATTTTCTATATTTTACAAAAATTAAAGTTTATATTATATGACATATGGATATGGCTTATTCTTAGTCTTTTTTAATTTTACAAACCTTGAAACCCTAGAGGTTATGTATATAAATGGAAGAACAATGTGAAATTAAACCAAATATTGTTGATTTTAATGTTTTTATCTATATTCTTATTTTGAATATTGAATATTGCATCTTAAGGTTGATATTTATTTTCTTAGGATTTATTATGTAATGTGAAATACTTTTTAAATTATATATTAAGACTTCAAATTTATTTAGCATTAAACATTGCAACAATTTGATCAAATAATAATTTTAAGTAATATTTCAAAATTTTTATTGTATGAAACTTTGAAAATATTCACATATTATTTATTTTAATGAAGAATATCCGATACCCGATGGAGAATCCCCGATAAAGAAATTGAAGAAAAATTATCCTCAAATCCTTAATGGATATGAAAAATATTTTTTCCCCGAAACCTTAACGGATACGGAGATGGGGAATGCATTCCCCGCCCCATTAAGCCTTGCTTTCATCCATATCAAAAATACTTCATCATCTGACTTATAAGTTAAAATCTCCTTAAAAGACACTTTTAAGTTAAAAGTTGAAAAGGAAAAATTTTGAGAAGCACCCCCTTATTATTGTTATATTGTGATCATGTATAGAAAGTTACGAAAATGTTTTATAAATTACAAAAAGAATATTTTCCATGATCATAGACTTTGTAATACTAACAAAATAAAAGTAAATATATCAACAAACACTTATTATATATGTTAACAACTTTGATAAGATACATATAATTTAAGATATAAGGAGATTATAGTATGAAAGTAGTAAAATATGGGGAGGTATAAGTAATTTTTCAAAATACAGAAAAATACAGATGTATTTGATTAATACTTGGGATGTTATAATTATTTACCCAAAAAATAAAACAATTAATTTTTTTCGAATTGCAAGAATCCCATGGGAAAAGAAATGAAAGGAAAACAAATACCATTTTGGAAGTTACGATTATGAATTTTTATTTTCTAGAATTAAATGAAGGGTGAGCTTAAAAAACATGCCTTGTGATTTGAATGATTTACAAAATGGTCGTTATGGAAAAATTTTTTTCAAAAGAGTTCTTGTGATTTCAAAAGTTAGCAAAAAAAACATGATTTTCAATTTGAAATTATAGTATAAATTAGGATAATCTTGTTTATTTCAAACTAAAATTTTGCAACATGATTAATAATTATATAATAAACCTTAATGACAAATTTTAGAATTATTTGAGAAGTACAAATATTTTTTTCAATTAAAACGTGATTGGTAACTTTAAAATCATAATAAAATGATTAATTTCTGAAAATAACTCAAAATTTGATAAATAATCTTAAATAATAATATTAACAAATAGAAATATTAAATTTATTGAATACATTCTGAAACATTACTAATCTTGGTAAAAAAAATGTTTTTTCCTTCATTTGCAGAATTTTAAAAACATAAATACCCTTTTGCAAAAAAAATTTCACAAGAAAAAATCATCAAATCACAAGATATGTTTTTTAAATTTATCCTTAAACGAAATTTGATAATAAAGTCCTCCAATTCCGCTCAAATAAAAAAAAATTAAATTCCAACTTGGAAGGAAACACTTTATTTAACAACTTTAACCGATAAATTCTTTTGTTTTACCATAATGTTTAATATTTATTCAAGACTATAAATTTATATTTGTAATTATATCGTAAATTTCTTGTAAAAATCCATTCAATATTCATCCTTTGCTGACATCAAATTCAAAAATTATTTTCTTCTTTTCAAATTCTAGCTCTCATTTGTTTTCTTTTGTTTGTAGGTACAAAATGAAATCCATCTCAAATAAGATACCTTGGTTGACAGCTCTACCATCATTCTAGTATTGTTAGTGGGCCCAGGCTAACTTTAATTTTAAATTGAGCCCATTTCCAAATGCCTTTTCCACACGAGAATCGGAATTGTGGTTTTTATAGGTTTCACTTTAATAAAATACCTTCTTTGAAACCTTATTAATTAATTACCATTTTTTAATATTTATTTTAATAAATTACTCTTTATTAAATGATTAATACCCCTTTATAGAATTTTAATTATTTCAGTTTCTTACTTTTTAATTAATTTTAATTATGGTAGTTATTTAATTAGTGAGATTCTCCCTTATCAGAAAGATTTTCTCATATTCAATTAACTGTTCACGTTTATCTACAAAATAAAAATGTTTTTCTTGCGTTTTCTTCTTTGATTCGTCCCTTCATCGCGTTCATCTGCAAATTAAAAACATTTTTGTTGCATTATCTTCTCTGTTTCATCCATTATTGAATCTGTGTTATTGCTTTATCTTCTTAGATCTGTGTTGTTGCTTCATCACGTTCATCTGTAAATTAAAACTTTTTTGTTGCATTATCTTCTCTGTTTCATCCATTATTGAATCTGTGCTGTTGCTTCATCTTGTTTTCAAATTCCTCCCATATTTTATCCATAGATTTTATCTCATATGGTTCCCTGTCTAATTTGTAATGGAGGAAATTGATATCCTTATCTATCACAATGATTACTGGATTCCCGAGAAGGATTTCGTTGATTACAGTGATTACGGAAATGTTATCAATAAAAAAACGAGTTTCGGAGAATTGTAGTCCGTTATTTTTTACAGGTTGATGTTAGACCTATCGAATGTCAATTTATTAATTCAATTTTAGCTTCATTCCAGATCAAATCCAATGAAAATTTTCGATGATATGTCATTGAGATTCTATTTACGGTCTCGATTTTGCACGGTTGATCCAATGGAGTATCCACTTTTTCAACTTTGACGATGAACGAACATGTACAACCCGTCATCCTCCTGGTGCGTGTTTTTTTAAACAAAAGTTACATTTAAATTTTCGGAAATAATTGAATGGTTCTATGAATTCTGTTGTATGGTTATGTTTTGGTTTGAATGATTCTGCGTTTTAGAATGTGTATGGTTATATTCATAATATCAAAATGTGTAAGGTTTTAATTTTCCGAATTGAGTGATTGGTTTTATGCATTCTGTTGTATGGTTATGTTTTTGTTTGTATGGTTCTGCGCTTTAGAATGTGTATGGTTATATTCATAATATCAAAACGTGTATGGTTTTAACTTTCGGAAATAATTGAATGGTTTTATGCATTTTATTGTATGGTTACATTTTGGTTTGAATGGTTATGAGCTTTAGAATGTGTATAGTTATATTCATAAAATCAAAACGTGTACGGTTTTATTTTTGCTGTTGTATGGTTATGTTTTAATTTGAATGGTTTTGAGCTTATCATGTGTATGGTTTTGCGCTTTACGCATAGGATGCTTATGTTTTCTAACTATCATGTATAGGTACTAATTCAAATGTAAATATACATTATAATACATTTATTTTTGTTGTATCTTTTTTTTTTTTGCAGTTGTTGATGAACCATGTGCTATCAATGTACAAGTGGGGATTGATTATGAGCACAATAAAGATAATATCGAATGGGGACAAGCGTATGATATGTTTATAAAACTACTTACCAGTATGTTGTAGCACTTGTGGGATTCCCGGTCACAATAGGAGAACTTTTAGGCGTACAAAGTAGGATGTTAAACAATATTTTTGTTGTATTATTTTCTTATCTTTGCTATTTTTTTTGTTCAAAGTAGGGTGTTAAACAACATTTCTTTTTTATAGTACAATTTCTTTAGTTTTTTATGTTATTCTATATTACATTTTATTCGTATCAGTAATTACATTTACTTTGTATTGTTCGCGTTGATATGTATTGTTTTATGCATTTATTGTATGGTTTATATTGCTTTATATACATTGTTCATTTTTTATATGTATGGTTATTGCTTTTTGTATGTATGTTGTACTTGAATAATGTGTATAATTGCATAATGTACACAGTTATTATACGTTGATATGTGTGGGTTGAGATAAACTTAAAAACCATACATATAAACCATACTGTATGTTGTGTATTGTTCGAGTTGATATGTATGGTTTTATGCATTTATTGTATGGTTTTAATTGCTTTATATATATTGTTTATTTTTTATATGCATGGTTATTACTTGTATAATGTATATACTTGCATAATGTGTATAGTTGCATAATGTATACAGTTGTTATACGTTGATATGTGTGGGTTGAGATAAAATTATAAACCATACTGTATGTTGTGTATTGTTCGAGTTGATATGTATGGTTTTATGCATTTATTGTATGGTTTTAGTTGCTTTATATATATTGTTCATTTTTTATATGTATGGTTATTGCTTTTTGTATGTATGATTGTACTTGCATAATGTGTATAGTTGCATGGTTATGTTGTATAATGTGTATAGTTGCATGGTTATGTTGAATGGTAAAGTGTATGGTTTTTTCCATCTGTTGTGTTGTTATGTTGTATAATGTGTATAGTTATACAACTGTTTATTCTTAAAATGCCCTGGTATAAATGTATCGCAGTAGAAGAATTCAAAAAAAATCCCTAAAACCTTGATTAACAACCTTATTCGAAAATTCTTAAAAAAACATAATAACTTCAATGTGTAACATTAGTTCAATTAACGAATGAAAAGTAGGTCACTCAATCCTCATCGCTCTCTTCATTGTTTTCGGATTTTCTTCTCCCATGACAATACAGACTGAAGGCGAGTCTTGCCCTGTGAAGCTGAACATCAATCTCTCTTGGAATCGGTCGTTGTTCTATTAGATATTCCGCAAAGCTCAAAACAAACAACCCACAATAGCTATAATGAAAGTTTGATTGTTTAATATTTTATAATGTAATGTACAATCATTGCATTTTGCAATATAGATGTAAATATGTAAAATGCTTACCAATCGCTTTGTTGAGCCACATCAGAGACATAAACAACATTTAGAGGGCTTAGAAGATTTGTAATGTTGTAGGTGTCCGATTGCATTACCTTCTTATCCTTGTGAAATAAGTTTATCTGTAAAGTGTATGGTTATTGCTTCTATAAGTATGGTTGATCTTGCATATTGTGTATTGTTATTACTACCTTATATGTATGGGTTGCAATAATATTATAAACCATACATTTAAACCACACGGTTATGAAATAAACCATACATATCATATTGTAACTATACAACAACCTATACGACAGTTTCTAACTATGCAAAAAACTTTTTACCTCGCCTGATAACATGCACATCGATTCAAACCTATACACAAATAATCTATACAAAACCATGAGACACCTTACAAGTATAAAAATCGATAATATACCTTACAAACAACATACAAGTCTATATGAATACACATATAGCAAAAGCACAACAAAACCCAAACATATACACAATACATTTAAAACTTACATCTCCACCGAAATCAATAACCTAAACAGATTCAACTTATACAAAACTATAACACCATAAAACTTAACTTCATGAATACAAACACCACACCACAAACAAAACCTTGATTTCAGATTATTTCATTTTAATAGTTCATATAAACCCATATATACAGCCATACAAACCCATACAGATTTTGCTATTATTTTTTTTAGTAAAACTAGATTCGAATTCTGATTAAACCCCTCAATCAAACACAAACCATATACCCCATACACTTCCAATAAGACTGTAGTTAGAATCAATTTCAGGAGTAGAATATCCTTTTCGACAACAACCAACGGAATCAGAATATCCTTTTCTACAGAACCCCTAGAATGAATAACTTTAGAAAGGAAATCTAATGAATTACTTTCAAACCCATATACACCATACAATTTTGAATTTATCCCAAATTAGTAAACTTACTTGTATCGAAGCCTCTAATCGATTTTCCCTATATATCCAGTTGTCGTTTTTCAATTTATCGGCAGTCCACTATTCCAATTTTGCTGCCAGAATCAACTATTGGTTATTGAATCGCGAATGACAAGAGCTACCAGGTTGAATGAAAGCTTTTTCCATTGCATGTAGTGCTGGACCTCTCTTCATCGAGTCGTTCAAAGAATGGGAACTTAAAATTATCATTGAAAACTTCAAATTTTGATAATTTTCCGACATAGTTTACAAGTATGTTAGCACGAAAACTGTAAAAGAAAGATTTAAATGAAATCTTCTAACAATTGTAAGCCGTGTAGATCGATCTACATTTTTCTACAACAAAATAAATTAAAACAATCAACAAATTAAATACCCATTTTACAGAAAGGGGAAACAAGCACCAGAAAAAACCCTTTAAAACAATTTAGCTGTTAATTAATAACTATAATCCAACCGAATCAGTAAACTACAAATCTACCTCGACAAAACAATACACAAGACCAATAATCTCCAAAGGAAATGAATTTCAATCGAATTAACTGTAAACCCTAATTACCTTATCAATATCGCCGCCATCTGCATCGGCTTTGACATGGGTTTCTTGAACAGAAGACGAATCGCAACACGGAGGGTCCTGATCTTGAGAAGAATTGTCGAAGCAGACGCTACTGGAACAGTTACAATTAGAGATCTCCGCCACAGGAATCGTCTTCCCAATCTGCAATATAGTTGCAATTCCAAGAAATAGCAACCCGATTTTGTGGTTTGAAAAATCTAAAAAAACGTGATTAGATTCACTAGCGTTGGAGCAGAACCTATATTCCGATTTTTGTGGTTTGAAACTGTAAAGAAACGTGATTGAAGATGGGAAGAAACGGATATGTACGTTTCCTATGAATATTCTGTAAATTTTGTTTGATTAATTATCTTAGATTCTGTTTCTTATTAGAGTACTTATCCTAATTAGTGAAATGGGTATTTTGTTAAATAGTTTATCTGATTGGGGTATTTTATTAAATGTTTGGGTGCAACCATGAAACTCATACTTCATAAGGGGTATTTATATAAAAAAAATCCCAAATATAATCTGAAATATGATTTGTAAAAGTGACTATTTAGAATCAGGAGTTGTACACTTTGGGCAGGTATTATATCTTTTGAGACCTTTGTCCTTCTCTAAACCCAAACCAAAAATCCAACAATAAGCATTCAATTTAGTATCTCATTTAATGTATTAATTATTATTATTATTATTATTAATAAATAAAAAATATAAATCAAACTATTTCCCTCTTAGATTTGGGACATTATACAAAAAAGCCAGATGTTTTTAACACTCTTCTCCCCCATCTATGACATGTATCTCAAATGTTATTAAACGTTATTCTTTTTTATTACTTCAAATTATTTTGGAACAAATGTCTTGCATGGAAAAATGTTTTTAAATACTTGACTCTTTGTATGATTTCTCCTTAGACTCTGTTAGGCCCAGATGATTCTTACCTAGGTCTTGAAAACTCCAGCCATCGACTCATCGTAATAGCATAAAAAAACATTACTTCGACTTTAGATACTAGATTTGGAAAACCTCATATTGTTTCGTTTCTTGTAAGCAATAGTTGTTAAGATAAAAATATGGTTAAATATATCGTTGGTCCCTTGGTGACATTTAAAAATATATTGTTATTTGTTATTCTATACTTTCATAATTGTCTATTATTGTTATGAACTTAACAAAACAATTCACTTATCCCTTACATTTGACAATAGTGTCAATTAGCCACTTAACTTCGATAAACATACTCTCATAATCACTTTCATTTTACATGACAATTGATAAATAAAAATTATGACGCCGTTATATCCTCAATAAAAGTTAAAGCAGTACATATATTTTAAGCTTATAATAAACAATGAAACTTTTGTAAACGTAAAATAGATAAATTCATTCAGAACTTATTTATCGAGACTAAATATATCCATCAAAACACGACAAAGCATAAGCATGTGTAGGAAATCGAGACATTTAAACGATTAGAAACATTATTTGTGAAAAGAATTGGAATTAGAGTTTCAAAATTGGGCATGTAAAAAGCAAAGCATAAAAGAGAATTGGCATTGATTATGACCCAAGGCCCAATGTAATGTTCATTAAATGCTCTCTAAGGTTAAGTCACATTGGAAGCCCAAAATTAGTGGACTATATCTACTTATAAAAGCTCCCATTTTATGCTATGAAAATTCTGCATTAAATGAGGAGGGCTCAATATCCCAAAAAATACGACAATTAATGAATAATAGAATAGAGTGGCCACCAACCTAGTCTAAATCTACGTATTCACTTGCAAATAAAAACAACACATTGTTCTTTTATTGCCATTTCATTTTTTAGCTACTGATACATTGTCTAATTGTCAGGAATTCAAATGGGCTGTTCTTATTGTTTCTAACATTAACTATAAACAATTATTATGTTCTTCAATGAGAAAGTAATTCTGAATCTTAGATTTTTTTTTTGTAATTGAAGCTTTTGAATCTGTGAATGCATAGTTATATTTTGATTTCACGAATTAATATATGAAATATTTTCAAGTTTGTATGTTCTATTTTTATCCCTAAACGCAAATGATTAAGAGTATACAGTTTTATTATATTTTTTTGAAACTGTATTGCAAAATGATGTCGTTTTGTACTATTGTTTAGAGAATAGACTAAATATAATCATTGTGAAGGAAAACAACACAAAACAAATTGGTCATATAAAATAGTTATCCACTTTTTTTTGTGTGTTTTTTCTGTCAATTAATGACTTTCAATTGAATTTTTACGTATATGATTGTGTCTACGTGTTGGAACCTTTGTTCCGCCCTTGAGTAACATTATGGAATCAATTCATTAGCAAAAAATTTCTCAACTAATTAGTAATTAGTCCATTAAATCCGGTTAATTGATAAATTACGTAGCAATAAGTAAAAATAAAAATTGTTTTTTTGTACTTGTTAAACATTGCCATGAAAAAGGCAAGACAGAGAAATGTAAAAACACAGAACAGTACAGTAGAGCAGAAGCACAGTACCCAAAAATACTTACTTGTATATATGATCGAGTTTTTGGATCACATTCTCTCTGTTCTTCTCTTAAATCTATATTATTATGAATTTTTATTTTATAATTTCAATTCATTCCATCATGTCTTATCCAAAAAAAGAACACGAATTTGAAAAATGGGTTGAAATTGACAGATGACTGTTTTTAGCTAAACCTATTTTCTTTTGCATACGTCTTTTTCTCTTTTCTCAAATCTAACCCCACATTTTCTTTTCTATATCTCTTTCACCCCTACCCTTTTTTGATATGACATTTATTAATTCTGTAATTCAATTCCATTTGGATTTTTACTCTTCATAAGCATAGCACAGCGACAAGCTGCAAGATTCTCTAATTCTATTTTTTTTAATTTGAAATATGAATCCACGTGGGCTATGGCCCGGTCTTGACAAATTGAGGATTCTACGTGAAATAATATAGAGATTAATAAAATGAGTCATTGGTAAAAAATTATAATAAAAATTAACTATTTTTTGTGGATACCAAGATTTGATCTCATGATCTCTCACTTCCATAATAAATTACTTACCATTTTATCTACTAATAATTATTGTTTATTTTTATTTTTTAACATTAATTACTAAATCTATAAAAAAACATTATTTCTGGGACCTCTTCCGACATGGGCCCTGGGCAGTGGCACTCATTGCCCACCCCAGGCCGACCCTGCTCACGGATCAAACTCATTTACTAAAATCAATATGCATTAACATAGCAATCTTTTTCATTTAAATTGTTTTAGTTTTTACAGGTAATAGGAGTATAAATTAAACAAGAATTAAGGTGAGAATAATTGATAAAAATTAAGAAATCGTAACAAATGTTTGTTTATACAAAACTCATATTTTTTTCCCGGATAACTAGAACCGTGTAAATTTAATAATCATAATAAAACACCTATTACGTGTTGTTCAATATAAAAAAAACAGATAAAGAAAACTTTCAAAAAAGTTTCAAAAAATCTACTTAAAAATTTATTTTGAAAAAATGAATGAAATGCTTGGATTATATGCGATGGAAGAAGAACACTATAGAGAAACAGAGAGCTAATATTACAAATCAAAACTGTTTCCAATGTTAGGTTGGTGGGGTGCGTTTGCTTTTCTTTATTGTTTAAATCTCCATTATTTACTTCATTTAATTAATAACTTGTGACAAAACAAATATAGATTATGCACCTAAGATTTTTATGGAATATTTTGTCTTTTTCATGTCTTGTGACATTTAATAATATACTGATGAAGATTACTGTCTGTTTAATTAACCCAAATGTACCCACAATTTAAAATATTTTGGTCTTTAATTTGTCGAGTAGGCTACAATATTATTTAATTTTTCAAATTCTACTTAATTTTAAATTTTAATTTGGATAAACTATTTTTTTTCACGAAAAAGGTTGATGATGTATCATTTACTCTTTGAATTTGTCTTAAAAGACTTCATGACATTCTGAATGTTCACATCGAGCCTGTGTGGATGTTTAAGGATTGACTAGTCCCTACCACTAGATTAAGTACATTTCAAAAAAGCATCAAGTGATTTCGGCCAATATCAAAATGGAACTTGTGATATTTTAGGTCTCAAAGTGGGGTCTGAGGTTTTGACTGTTAACAAAACAAGATTAATTTCTTAATACCGTAAATCTTGCAATGGGCAAATTTGTAAAGCTCATTTTTTTTCTTTTCTCCCCTTCCTATTTTCAGGTTAACTGTCATCTTTTAACTATATTTGTCGAATGCTCAAAATCCATTTCTTTTGCATTCCCAAATGCCCAAAAGCCTCATTAAAAAATTTGGGCATTAGTTTTCTCAAGAATTGGGGTACAGCAAGGACCAGAAAGAGGCGCATCGGAGTAAAATTTTGAGAGGGAAAGCTCCAATGAGATCACAGAGTGCAAATTCATGGAGAAGTTGAAGTAGAAATGGAATTGATGGGGATATTTTTAAGAATACAAGAATAGTTCTTGAGAAATATGAAAACGAGATTTTGTTCAATTTAAGATCTAGCACTTGATTAGTAAGAAATTATGTCATTGCGACTCTCGTATTCTTTCGAAATCATGACATGACGTTAAATAAGTAGAGATGGCATTTTAAAATACCTAAACAAATTTAAATCATCCCAAAAGAAATTAAAATTTCCTTCAATGCACCAAATTTAAATTTATAAATTATACAACAAAATTTCAGGTGTCTTCTTTCTATTAACAACATTAGAAAAACTTAAAAGTGCAAAGCTAAAAGGAGTCTGAAATATACAAGTAAACATTTATACTTTTTGGCCCAAATCTTTTATATTTTCAACCAGGCAAAAGCATCATTTTGTCCATTTTTTATAAACGGCTTTCACATTCGGTCCTTGTAACATATACATCACCTAAACTAGTCCAAAAAACTGTTACCACCTTGAACTTTAAAATGTGACAAATAACCTCACTTACTTGTCTAAAACGCATTATTTTACCCCCTAATAAAAATATCGGCTTCAAGAACAAGAAGATGAAAATGACAGATCAAAAATCGATACAATATTATGATTAATTGAAGAAAATAGTTAGAATAGAGATGAAGTTTTGAAGAAGACGAAGAACATATAATAGGGATTTTGAATGATAAGAATTAGAATGTTTGGAATTTTTTTATTCATTTGTTATTCCACCAATATACTTCACGCGTGTGTGTTTTGATGGTCATCCACGTAGCAAGCCAGGTCAGCACAAGGGGGTAAAGTGACTCGTTTTAGACAAGTACAGGAGGTTATTTGTCAAATTTCAAATTTCAGGGTGGTAACAACCTTTTTTGGATAAGTTCAGGAGTGTAGATGCATTAAGCCTATTAGTTATACATATGATTTTGTCTGGTGCAATTTATACTAAAAAGGGTATAGAAATTTCATTTGCGGGTACATAAAATTTAATCTATACTGAAATGATATAGAATGTATAGAAATTTCATTAAAGTAATACATGTAATCTATACTAAGAATATAGAAATGAATAAATTTCAAATGACCAAATGTGTAACATATATACTATAAATTTTAAATCGACAAACTTGGTAAAAAAAATTTTTATTTTTAACTTTTCAACAATCTTTTTTGGCTTAATGCATTTGAAACCCCCTCAAGTTGTCCTTAAATTCCGGATTCCCCCCGAACTTTGAAATGTTCTCAATGCCCCCCTGAACTTGTCTAAACGATCTCAATGACCCCCTGAACTTGTCTAAACGTTCTCAATCCCCCCCTGAACTTGTCTAAAACGTTCTCAATTCCCCCTTGAACTTTGAAATGTTCTCAATGCCCCCTGAACTTGTCTAAACGTTCTCTAACACCCCTCCATCCAACGTTGCAAGTTGCGTTAGTGGACCAACAAACATGAGCACGTTAATGAAAAAAATTATTTAAAAAAATTAAGAACATTTAGACAAGTTCAGGGGGCATTGAGAACGTTTAAAAAATTATTTTCATCTATTAAATAACCGAATTGAGGGGGTAATGGAGTGCGGTTTAGACAAGTTCAGGGGGAAATTGAGAAAGTTTAGACAAGTTCAGGGGGGCATTGAGAATATTTCAAAGTTTAGGGAGGAATTGAGAACTTTTATAGACAAGTTCAGGGGGAAATTGAGAACGTTTAGACAAGTTCAGGGGGACATTGAAAACACTTCAAATTTCAGGGGGGCATTTGAAGTTTAGGGACAACTTGAAGGTGTTCCAAATGCATAAGGCTATCTTTTTTTCAAAAGAATCAAAGGAAACTGCCACAACTTTTCTATGTATCAAAATCAAAACTGAAAAAAAGAACTGATCTCACGTTCATAAATATCTTCTATTCCTTTTTCCACACATAAAAGGGAAAAAATTGGACCAAACAATCAAAATAATTACATACTTATACAAAATAACATTTACACAATATAAGCACAGCTAAAATGAAGATTAACTAAAGTCCATTAACAAACAGTTAACAAGAAACTACATTGATAGAACAACTACATTGCCATATTCATGGCCACAACACTGTTTTTCGTCTACTTTCTCAAAAGAAAAAAAGAAAAAAAAACTCTAAAATACTTTTTCGGAAAATAAGCGAAAAACAAACCCCCAACGCAAACTCGGCCTAAGACCAATTAGAGAACAAGACCTCGTAAATCTCAGTAAAAACCTCAACAATAATCCGATGATGA
>CATIWQ010153692.1:0-14097 GCA_949673415.1 Euphorbia schlechtendalii
TTGGACAACGTCAATACTATGCTTAGTACGGGTCGCTCTCACATAGCCACATTTAGCAAGTTACCATTCCAAAAATGTTGGCTCACTAAACAGCGTTATATCATAGATCCAATGATTGTACATGATATTGTTAACCCCGAAACTACTCTTAAAATTAACTCCAACGCATATAACTTGATTAATATAAAAAGACTTAGCACGAAATACACATTATAACACATAGACATATGATAAACTTCAAAATAGAAAGTGTAAGTAGAAAGCAAAGCAAAGTTGTAAGGTATGCAAGTGAAAGCTAAAATTGATCAAACCGTTTCCACTCTTTAATGGGAGTCATCAACTCCCGCAATTCCTGCGTCTACTTTAAATTCTGTCTCGGCCCGTACAGAACCTCCACTAGGATGCTATTCTTTGCAAAGATCGAGCAAATGAATATTGAAGAATGAAAACTTTTATTGATAAGTGATTTACAAGTACACTTATACAACAATCGCTTGAGAATATAGAGAAATCTAGTGATCGAAACAAGAATTAGAATCACCTAAACATTTTCTCGCTAACACTTATGAACGTAGTGAATTCTCTATCTATACACACACTATATCTCTCTCAAGCACTCTAATGTTTTCCCTCTGTCTCACTACACTGTGATGTATGAAATTGTATGGTTTGGAACACTATTTATAGAGTTTGAAGGGTTGCGTCTATCCATACGAAGAGTCGTGTCCATTGGTGAAAGATTGCATCACTTCATTATGATTGGTTGAGAAGCTTCAATCTAATCCACAATGGATAGGTACTTTTCATGATTGGTTAACTTCAGATAGGTGTCTTTTCATTGGTAGTTGATGGTGGTTGATCATGCTTATCTAGCGAATGGTAGTTAAGAAGATTAAACTAGAAAACCATCCAAGTCGCGATCGCGATATACATGTTGCGATATGAATCTTTGATTGGTATACTTCTATTCTGAAGAAGAACAAGTCATGATCGTGAATGATTGTCGTGACCGTGAATTGCATTTTTCTTCAGAATTCTCCTTGCAACTTCACTGATCTTTGACACCTTCGATCCTAAGCCAAATCTTTAAGTTCTACGCATCTTTTTGCACCTTTTTCACTCATTTTTCATAGAATTCCACTTTTGATCATTTTACTCCCAAGATTTACCTAGTATCTGCATTTGCATAAAAAATAACTACATACCACATGAAATCTTTTATATGAAGTATAAAAATGACTTAAACTATAGAGTTTAATGTGTAAAATTAATATGATAATATGTGTAATTATACACCTATCATAACCCAGCAAGCAAATCCACTCAGTATGCCACTTTTTGTACTGCCCAACCCAGTACAAGAACATGAAGCTGAGGAAGTGAAAGATCATGATGATCTTTCTATCAACTTTAATGATGGAGAAGATCAACCTCCACCTCTGCAACCCATTTTAAATCCTCTAGTAGTTGATCTGAGTCTTCCAAGGGAGATTAAGTTCATCGCAACCATCGGTTGGACAGCATTGTTGATGATGTTCATAATCCGATGATGACGCGAGGCCAGCTCAACTGGATGATGAGTCATCCAGCTTTCATCTCATTGATCAGACCCAAGAAGTTTGAAGATGCAGAAGATGATGATTATTGGATAATCGCAATGAAAGAAGAGCTGGATCAATTCAAGCACAATGGTGTTTAGGATCTAGTTCCTAAGCTTAAAGGGAAATCAATTATCGGAATCAAATGGGTTATCAAGAACAAGCTAGATGTAGATGGCTCTATTTTCATGAACAAATCTAGGCTTGTTGCACAAGGCTACAGTTAGTAAAAAAGAATTGATTAGGATGAGACTTATCCTCCTATAGCCCAGCTTGAAGCAATTCGAATCATGTGTGCTATCGTATCTCATATGAACTTCAAATTGTTTCAAATGGATGTCAAGAGCGCATTCCTACATGGATTCATTCAAGAAGAAGCTTATGTTTGCCAGTCTCCTAGCTTTGAAGATTCGAAGAATCCTGAGCATGTCTTCAAATTAAAGAAAGCTCTCTACGAATTGAAGTAGGCTCCAAGTGCTTAGTATGAGAGGTTGATTAATTTCTTAATAAGCAAAGGCTATGAAAGAGGAAAGGCAGATACAACTTTGTTTATCAGGTGAAGAAAAGAAAATGTGTTGCTGGTCCAAATACATGTTCATGATATCATATTTGGAGCAACTTATGAGAAGCTATGCAAGGAATTCATTAAGCAGATGAAAAGCAAGTTTAAAATGTCTATGATGGGAGAGCTCAAATTTTTCCTTGGTCTTCAAATTAAGCAGACTAAAGACGGAATCTTTATCAGTCAAGTGAAGTATGCTAAAGAAGTTTTGAAGAAGTTTGACATGGAGCATTCGAAGCCAATGTCCACTCCCATGGCCACTAATACTATCTAAAGTAAAGATGAAGCTGGAAAACCTGTAGACAGCAAGTTCTATAGAGGAATCATTGGTTTACTTCTTTATCTTACAGCTAGTAGGCCAGACATACAGTATGATGTGTGCTACTACGCTTGTTATCAAGCTGATCCTAAAGAATCTCATTTAGTAATTGTAAAGAAAATTCTCAAGTAATTGCAAGTATCTATTGAAGCAAGTCTGTGGTATCCAAATAGCTTGAATTTCACTCCAACAAGATTCACAGATGCTGATTATGGAAGAGATAAGTTGGATAGGAAAAGCACCATAGGAGGATGCCATTTCCTTGGAGAATGCTTGGTCTCATAGTACAGAAAGAAGCAAACTTCTGTTACACTGAGTACAACTGAAGTTGAGTACATGGCCGTAGGAATTTGTGTAGCACAACTACTATGGATTAAGCAGCACATGATAAAGTCAAAGTGTCTCAAAGTTATGTGTGATAGCAAGAGCACAATTGACCTATCCAAGAACCCAATTCATCATGGTAAGATGAAGCATGTCAACATTAGATATCACGTCATCAAAATCATGTGCTGAGGGGAGATGTCAAGCTGGAGTATGTTCCTTTAGAGGAATAATGTGCTGACATATTCACCAAACCATTGCTAAAGGAACAGTTCAAAATCTTGAGGCACCTCATTATTATGGCGAACCCGCTGTAATGAAGAATAAGATAAAAGGAATCAAAAATTTGGTTAAGTGTAGAAGATCAAGCCTTATTTCAGCAAGGAGATGACGCATGTTTGACGCCATCTAAATTTTAAAGTAACAACATGAGTTACTATTTCATGGTTAAAATCAAATTCTAAATTTTCCGAAAGATGTGTTTTTAAAGTAGAATCGTCTAAAGTGCTAGAAACACAATATGGTTAATGACATCACGATATCATTAACAATATCACAATATCGTTAACGATGTTGCAATATCGTTAACGATATTGCACTCAATTTCTAGATTCTGCTTTCTTTCTGCTTTTCTTCAAATGGTGTCCCACAATCAATAACTTCGATCTTTCTTACGCACACTGAAGAATCTCGATTGGAAGAAACTCGAGAGATTCAACTTATGGGGATTTCAATATCTCACTTTTTGCCCCGTGAATACGGCTTTGGTTAGAGCCGCTACTTCATTTTGGGATCCAACTGCCCATGTTTTCTGATTTTCTCACCAACAGATGTGTCCAATGATTGAAGAGTATCAGGCCATCCTTGGGATTTCGTGGCCTCGAGCTTTGCCTTTAGTGATCCCATCCTAACACTTCGATGTCGAAGCTTCCCTCTTGGGTTTGTGGAATTTGGACTCCGTGACACCTTTTCTTGCATACCCACCATCTCCAAGAGGGTTCTGGGTCGACATGGTGCTAGAGTGGTGCATTGATGTCCCTAGAGCTCATATTGCTTGGCCCTTCATGATGGCACTACTCCTGATGTTAGAGTTTATTTACGGAGTTGGCCATGTTGCTCCATTTCGGTTGATATCCATCATTGACCCACTTTCTCGGGGGAATTCTCCATCTGCCTTAGCACTAGCAAAGAATCATATTAGTATGGATGCTACTACCTCTTACCTTGATCTGGTCGACAATCGCTTCACACTTCTCAAGGTAAGCTAGCGATGACCATTTACCTCCTCCATATCCCACTTTTTAAACATGGTTTGTCTCAGGTTTTGTTATTGGAGAAGCTTTCCCTAATCGATAATCCACTGGGGGACCCTTCTGATTACTCGTTTGTAACTTATAACAAACAGGGTTTAACGACTAACGGGCATTCCCAGATGACTAAACATGACTGGACTCAGATTTTTTGTTGACTTTATGATGACCAGATCTTCTAGCTTTTCCCCTGATGGGCAATCACTCATATCGCAATTCTGATGCACAAGGATGGGATTCTACTGATGGGCTTATATCTTTCTATGTATTATTCACCCAATCGCATATGTAGGCAGTACAGGAGGCGTTAAAGGATACCTCATAGTATATGTTTTTCCCGGGTTTCCAAGTGGCATCATTCTTAGCTAGATAGACTACCCGCTTTGTGGGTTCAGCATACCCAGTTTGTTCTTCTAGATTATGGAGCGGCTGAGACTACGAAGATGGACAGGTTCTATCACGTATGGCTTGTAGCGATCAGGTCCTTGATAGACCCTCAGCGGTATGCGCGGGTGACTCATGAGTGGTCGATGGATGAAGATAACCTGAGCCCTTACGATCTTAGATAGAGCCAGCTCGATGACTTGGTCTTGAATGATGCTAATTTAATTTAAAAAAAACCAAAAACTAATCATTTTTTGCTTAGAATATACCCATTTTGTATGATTCTTATGGGATTTATCTTTCTTTTCATAAGTACAGACTATAAAACTAATCATATTATGGAATGTTTATTGTTTACTTGTGACATTTCAACCATTGGCATTCATCATTTTCATAAACATACGCACAAACATTCTTAGAATGAAATGATATCTTTATTGATGAAATGAATCGGAGTACAAAATGTTTCGGGTGATCTGACTCTTGTCATTAGCTAGCCCTCTCAGTTTTCTAACTAATGAATTTATTCTTCACTCATTGTCCTAAGTTTTTCCTTAATCGCCCTTTCATGTTTTCAATTCAGTGGACTATCTTATTTTGTGAAAAAGGCCTAATTTTTGCTCAACCAAGGGAGCGTTAGCTAACGGGTTTATTTACATATGTATATATTTTTTTTCTTTGTACTACTTTCTATGGATTTATTTCTTTTCCTAAACATGGTATCGCCTAAGCCTGTCTTGACTGATGGGGTTGACCAACTCTTTGCCGTCCATATCCATGATCTTCATTACCCCTTTGCTTATCACCTTCTTGACTATGAATGGACTTTCCTAATTGGGCCTGAACTTCCCTCTGACATCCACATTCAGAGGTCTCAACTGTTTCAATACCAAGTCTCCTACTTTTAGGGGTTCTATCTGATGTTTGAATTTGCTATTGTGTGCTATGGCCATTCACTATTGATACATTTGGAGGTGGTCCAAGGCTTTGAGGTGGTGTTCTTCAATCATGTTTAGTTATTCAAACCTGGCCCTGGCCCATTCTGACTCCCCTAACTTAGCTTCAAGGGCTATCCTTAATGATCCGACTTCCATCTCCACTAGCAGGACTGCCACCATTGCATATACTAGTAAGTAAGGAGTTTGGTTTGTGGGGGTCTTAATACTTATCCTATAGCCCCAAACTGCGAAAGGTAGCTTATCTGCCCAATCTCAATAAGTGGTCACCACCTTGCTCAGGATTTTCTTGATAGGCTTGTTGGCTGCTTCCACCGCCCCATTAGCTTGTGGTCTATATAGCAAAGAGCGATGATGCTTAATACCGTATTTCTCGAGGAGTTCTACTATTATCCCTTGGAATTGTACTCTGTTATCTAAGACAAGGTGGTGAGGGATCCCATATCGAGTAAAGATGTGCTTCTCTATAAACTTGGCCATTTTCTTGGCAGTGATATTAGAGTAGGATTCGGCTTTCACCCACTTGGAGAAGTAGTCGACTGCTACCATGATGAATCTATGGCCGTTGCTGGAGGAGGAGCGAATCTCTCTAATTATATCGATCCCCCAAGCCAAGAATGGCTAAGGAGTAGATAAGTTGTGGAGTTTCGAGGGAGGTAGATGGCTGAGATCCCCATAGATTTGGCATTCATGGCACTTCTTCACTTCCACCACACAGTCTGCTACCATAGTGGTCCAATAATAACCTTCATGCTGAATCTTCTTGGCCATAGCTAGATCGTTCATATGTGGGCCATAATCCCCTGCGTGCATACATCTTATGACAAGCATAGCCTCTTTCTCAGTCAAGCGACGAAGTAACAAACCCTTCAGAGTATGTCTGAATAAATCATTATCAAGAAGTCAGAACTAGACGGTAAAGCGATGGAGGGAAGCGCACTCAAAGTCTGTAGCCCCTTTAGGATAAATCCCATCCTTTAAGAAGTGGATAATTTCTAACTACCTACAGTCAGAATTTGAATTTGCATCGACTGTTACTTCATGGTAATAGTAAGGCTCTGAGGCCGATTGAAGCACCAATGGTTTGATGGTTTGGGTTTGGGCCCCTTCCCACATAGAGGCTAGAGTGGCTAAAGAGTCTGCCATTTGATTATCCTCTTGCAACACATGACAAAAGACACATTTTTTGAACTTAGCAAAGGCTACCTAGACTACCTCCAGATAATGGCGATGTGAATCCTCCTTGATCTCCTAATCGCCAGTTACTTACCAAATTACTAGGCCTGAATCTCTTAATGCCTGAGACTTCCTTGGACTTCACATCCCTTAATGCTTCCAAACTAAATAGACACACTTCGTATTCTACCCCATTATTTGTAACTGGGAACTCCAAGCACTTTGACAATGGGATGACTTCGTTCTACGGTGTGATCAAAACAACTCCTAGGCCTCCCCCTTTGTGACTCATGGAACCATCGAAGTACATGGTCCATTCTCTCTTGACTTCTTCTACCAAAGGTAATTGTTCATCTAGGAGCTTACCTACCAGTGTGGGGGAATGGTATAAGTATCTCATGGGGTCGACTTTAGCCACCACCTGAACCTGATAAGATTAGAAGTAGTGGCGTAGGTTTTTAGTCAGCCATACCATTACCATGCAAATCTTCTCCACGACCGTGTAGCGGGTTTCATACCCTAGCAACTTCTTACATAAGTAGTATATTGCATGCTCCTTCTTGTCATCATTCTCTTATACTAGTATTGCCCCAATAGAGGACTCTTCAATGGCCAAGTAGAGAATAAGAGGACGTCCTGGAATGGGGGGCTTTAGAACAGGAGGCTTGATCAAGTATTGCTTGATTTTCTCAAACATAATCTGACATTGGTCGTTCCACACCACTAGCTGCTATTTCTGTAGTAACTTAAAGATTGGCTCGCAAATGGTAGTTAAGTGGGTGATGAATCTGCTGACATACTACAGTAATCCCAAGAATGATTCTACTTCCTTCTCTATCTTCGAAACAGGCATTTCCCTGATGGCTTGGCTCTTGTCGGGGTCCATTTTTATACCCCTTTGACTCATTATATGCTAGTAGCTTTCCTAAGGTAACCCCACTTTTGCGGTAGATTATTGTACCATTGGTTGGCCAGGGCCGCTAGCGTAACTATAAACATCTTTGCCATCATTTTATTACTAACTCGACGGGCTCTCTTCACCGTTTTGTAATTAGTCAAATGGGCCTGGGGATCACCTTCCCCGTCGAACTTCACTAACTCTGGCATCTAGAATTTTTTCGGAAGCTATTCGTTACTTGGCGCTACCGGGGCGGCTGCATAACTGTTAGGCTGGAAACCTAGATATCGTGTAGCATGCATAGCTAGGAATTGTTACCATTACTCTACCATGCTAGGTTGGGGAGCTGAATAGCCCATCTCTGGCCTAGCTTGGCCACCAAACTGATTATATGGAGCTTGGGGATATATGGGACCCCTAGGAGGAAGTGCAGAAGTTGGTTGGACCGAGAATTGACTTTGATACTGCATTACTAGAGCATTGACATTCACTCTATAACCAAAAGGTGGAGCTTGGAAACTTGGGATATCCCTAGACCGAGGATAGAAAAATTGTGCACTAGGGATGAATCATGGTTCTCCCGGCCTTATTGCAGCTGTGAACTATTAAAACCCCTGATGATAACTTGATTGCTCGAGTTGAGTTGGTAGTTCCATGATAAACTAATCTACCATTCCTGCTACCTGATCGCTACTGCTTGATGTCTGGTCGGTGTCAAAGCCATTCTATCCTAATTGAAGGGGGAACTATAACTGAGGAAAGGTTGGCCCTGCTTGGCCAATTTCTTACAAAATCATTACACCAAATTTGGCGCTACAAGATGGGAACATGTGGGGACTAGAGTCGGGTCTCCTAGCCATAGGATGGATGATAGCGGTGGGACCTTGGAGATTCCTGATGAGCTGTTGGTCTGACATCCTACCCTTTGGCTGTCTAGGATGTGAATGGAATTACATAGCTTGAGTGAATTGGTCGTTATAAAGAATTACCCTAAGAGCGTTGGCTATCTCTTAGCTTGTCCTGAAATGGGGGGCAGCAAGCCTGCCCTGATCTTGTTGATTAGTTCCCCCTGATACATTCTGTTGCTCTGCCATTCCAACGATTTGCCCTAAACTAAACACTGATCTTTGTCCTGAACTGAACCCTGAACCTGAACCCAAGTCTTTGCTTGAATCCATGTGTGGGAGACCCTCTATGAATGATTCTGCTTGGTGGGCTACGATGGGAGAGATTCGGATGAGCCCACTAGCCGACCGCCTCCAAGACCTAACTGAGGTAAGCATAACCACTATCGTCAGAAATGGGATGCATGTTTGACCAACTATGAGACTAGTGCATGTAATGCTTATGACATGGATGTGATATAAAGGTTAGTATGCCATGATGAATAAAAAGAGCTAGCTCAAAGGTAAGTGGGGTTTTCCAATCCTTTGAAACAAACTAGCGAAGTTTACCTATTACTAGAGTAGTAATAAGCATTCCAAAATCGTTTAGCGAGGTCACATCTTAGGAATGCAAGGGTATGTTTGTCAATCTAGTTGAAACAAATTAACCTATAAACAATGTTTATTATACTGCCCAGGTGACAATAAGTAAAAGGATGCCATTTTGGCAAGAAAGGTGGTAAGTTTGCCAATCCAGTTGAAACAAACTAACCTAAAAGTGGTCACCTATTACCCAAGTGATAATACACTTTTAGCTTTGAGAGTTAATCACCAAGGATTGCTCTCGATGAGTCCAAGTTAGAGTAAAACAATGTGTTATACCCTATGAGGCACTAAGTAAAAGGATGTCATCTTGGCTAGAAAGGTGGTAAGTTTGCCAATCCAGTTGAAACAAACTAACCTATAAACAATGTTTACTATACTACCCAGGTGTCAATAAGTAAAGGGATGTCATCTTGGTAAGAAAGGTGGTAAGTTTTCCAATCTAGTTAAAACAAACTAACCTATAAACAATTTTTACTATATTAACTAGGTGATAATAAGTAAAGGGACACTGTCTTTGTAAGAAAGGTGGTAAGTTTACCAATCCAGTTGAAACAAACGAACCAAAAATGATGAATGGTCATAAATCATCTAAGTGATAACACACTTTTAGCTTTGAGAGTTAATCGCTAGGGATTGCTCTCGATGAGTGCAATTTCAGGTAAAACAATGTGTTATACCCTATGGTTTATGACTTCAAATAAGGCGGAGGTTCGAGTGTTGAGCAGGTACTGCTATAACTAAGGATGATCCTATCCTAGGTGATATTGTCTGATTGTGTCCTCGAATCCGGGTAGAACTATGTGTATTATACCCTATGGCTTGGAAATTCATTATTCCAAGAGGTCCAAGTGCGAGGGCTCAATCATGGGTGACCCTAATCTTAAGTGATGCTATTTCATCACATCTCTGTAGGTATGGTAATGACATGTGTGTGTATAATTCATGTCTACATAGCAACTTGTGGTTCGCATGATGCTTTACATGAAATCGTGGTGATGAAATGAACACATAACACATAACATTCAACACATCACTTCCAACCTTATGTCTCTCGCGCGTAAGGGTTAGGCTTCTAAATCTAGGCTTGGATCATCTTAACACTGTAAGGTATTAAGGAGCGAACTGCATAAGAGATGCATTTGTTTTGGTAAACCTACGTGAAGTGTCTACGGTTTCCTTATATGAGTTCAGTCATGGGATGTTGATGTAGAAGGTTCTTGTTGCACTATGATACACTCCAAGCCTCTCCCCAAATAAGTGCGAACAAGGGAGGTACAATGATATGGCAACAAGTGATCCACTCGCTAAGAATCTTTGGTTGCCATGGGGTTACAAATGATACTTTCGCAAGCTTCACGGTAAATAGGGCATCCTAATCTTAAAGGCTAAGCCGTCTAATGCATATGCTTTTGTTTGATATTTTAAATGTGGGTTAACTCATTTAACGAATTTTCAATAATAATCCAAAATATTTCAAACTTTTAAGTTTATGAAAAAGATAATCCCCAGCAGAGTCACCACTGTGAGCGGACGACATTCCAAACCCGCACGGTCATCACGAGGCACCGGCCCCTTGAGATGGGGTGTGGGGTTTTTTGAAAGGAGAATGCTTCAAAAGATGCGTTGCTCGAGGAAAATGTTGTGTTGTTTAAAAATGTGTTCTAAGCTTAATAGACTTGAGATCAGGATCTCTAGTCTATGTTACAGAGTCACTACTTGGATCATCTCTTCTAAGAAAATTTGGTACAGCTTAGATCCATTTGCCAAATCCATACCACAAAATAGAGGTTCGGGTTCGATATGAGTTATCTATTTCATTATCATTTGAGTTAAATTACACTATGAGAGAAACCATGTTTATAATGTTAAAACTAAACTAGATATTTTCAGTTTATGTTTATCACACATGCATAAAACGATAAGTAAGTTGCGGAAAGTGAACACGTAGGAAATGAAATGCGCTTATTCTAAGGGGAGATTAATTACATAATTGGGTTTGGGGGTTTACAAATCGCCTAAATACATCGGAATCTAAGGGATACATTCACCTAGAATACATCGATATCTAACAAATATTACATTTGATTTCAAAATTAAAAGCGATACCCAAAAGAAATTAAATCATAACATACATCTATCCTACACTACCTGCATCCACAAAGGTTAGCACAAATATGACACATCACACGTAATTCCAAGTATGTTTGCTTTGATTTTGTGAGACCTGCGCGGTCGAGGTAAAAAAAAACCGAGATTTTTAGAGTTCTCATTTCGTGAAAACAATTCATTTTTAATTTCAACTATGTTTGTCATTTTTATTGGTGAAAATGCCACATGAGAATTTTCATCGGGTCAATCATCCGAGAACTTTGATTCCCTTCGTTGGGGTTTCCGAAATTACTTCGCAATAATATAAATGATAAATAAATCTAAGTCTGAGCACATAAATAATAACGAGTATGTTAATAATGACATTATTAAGTTTATTCCGAAAGGGAAACCGTTAAGGTCGGTAAAAATCGTACCCAGTAAAGGGGAAACGACCTCAACCGTCCAAACTCCATTTGGAATAATCTTGAGTTTGCAAAATTCTTTAAACATACATATTATGTTGCTTGAAAGTTCAGGTTTTAGCCTGAATAGTCACCGCTGACCCTCCTGAACAGAAATCGAAATCTGAAAAATTTACAAACTTTCTACCTGGGTTATTCCCGGAAGGTAGTGTCATTAACTACATTGCAATGCCATTAATAGCATCGCAATGATGTTAATGGCATTACGGAGACAGAACCTTGTGGCTTTCTCTTATTTTACAAATCTTTACATTTTCATACTTTTCACACATCAAGCACATACATATGATAAAAAAAACAAGTGAGACACAACTCTAGGAACTCAGAGGCTTACCCCGTAGCTGTGAATCTACTTCACTTGGTCCTCAAAAGTACCTAGAAAGTCCTCCTCATTACTTTGGTTTGGTTTTGCAGTTTTTAACGGACACGGAGAGTAGTGGTCTACTCTTTGAGGGAAGGCAGAGCTTCCAGGATATGTCTTGTAAAAAGAGGAAGAGAGGAGGTAGGATTCCTTCCTCCTTTGAGTTTAAATTTAAAACACTCTAAAAAATGCTAAACATTGGATAACTTTTTTTTCTCTCTATTGTGAGTTCTCTCTTGGTTTTCTGGTATATTTTTTCAAACTAGATGAGCTCCATTTTTTTATGAGCTCTCCCCATCCAAAAAAACTCACCCCCTATACCTCATAATGAAACTTATCTTTATGGGGCTTCCTTCAATCCAAAAAGGTCCCATACCCCTCATGTCTTTTTGTATTATTTTCTTCCCATTATCTTGACAGGGTGTAAAGTCAGGATAATCCAAAATTATTAGGTAAAGATGGGTCTTTTAACTTAACAATGAAGAAATTGCTTTTTTTTGTCTACTTGCAAAGCTGATATCGTCAACGACATTAGTGATGTCGTTAACGACATAATCAATATCATTAACGATATGACCTATACAGGCAGACTTGTTCTTTATATGGGCTTTTTTAGGGAAAAGAGGCCCAAAGAAACAAGGTAAATGATTTCTAGATGATTTCAGGACCCTGTAAAATGTGAAAGGCTAACAAGGGAAAAATTGCATCATCGAAATCGTGAGTCGGGAGTAAAAATCTCATTCTCACACCGTCAAACCTAATATTCCAACCTCTTGATGCTTGCTTAAGTTTATAAATAGACTTCTGCAATTTGCATATCTTTGAGCCATCCTTGGATGTAAAACCCTCGGGTTGTGCCATATACACATCCATGTCCAGATTCCCGTTAAAGAATGTTATTTTTTTTGAACATGATGTATGCCCTAAAGGTAATTAAGGAGATATATCTTTATTAGTTATAATGTACAAATAGTTTTAAATTATTATTAATAATAATTAAGGCATCTTTGTTGCTTATCATTGCTTTCTATTTATTATTGTATCTCGCTAGTATCATATATGTTTAATATGTATATGCGAATTAATGAGACAAAGTCCATGATTATTTCAAAGCGTAAAAGTGCATGGATGTAATGGGAGCTATGTGGTGTGGAAACTGCACATGCGTGTTACTATGAATAGTCTAAATATCCCTAGTCATAGTTTCATTGAGACTGGACGTAAATGGAACAGACAGACTTGCAAGTGTAGGCTTACTCCTTGGGTTAGATCCAAGCAACTGATCTGACGAGCTGAAGGTGCTACCTTAAGTTAACACATGAATGTATTAGGGTAATATATTGGAGCATAAGACAGACACTCAGAAATTACTATATACATGTGTTGGTGTTATGTCTTATTGTAGTAGCAGTACAAATATCCTCAGACCGGAGATATCTATTACCTTATGTAGGAGTTGCTATACTTTGGGTCATACTTATTCATACCCTAGCAATTAGGATGACATGGGTGATTACGGTTATAGCGATGATAACATGTTGGTAAGCTGTGTAGTCAAGATGGTATCCATCACTCCTGATATAGCAATATAATGGTAGATGTACCTTAGGGCCCCTTGTTCAAGTGACACACTCATAAATCTCTAATCAGAGTATGAGATTGATAGAATGAGTTTCTAGTCAATCAAGATACATAATGGCTGAGTGGTGTTCTTCATGAACAAGTCTAATTCCAGGATAGGTACGACTATTAAATGAGCTAACACTTAATCTGAACTAAACAAACTGGATGGTACTTAACCTGATGGAAGGAGTGTATTGTATTGGTTACTATTACAGAACCGAATCAAGTCACAGGCACGTGATGTTCCAAGTATCGAGGGATCATACACCATTAATAGAAAGCCCATTTGTTTATCTAGAGATGTTACATTCCATATCGATCTGGAATACTGAGCCTAAAGATTCCCGAACAGGAAGCCAAGTTTAGGTTAACCTCTAGCGGTTCTATACTTTGTGATCCTATGAGGTCATGATCTCAAGGTTTTGACTATACTAATTTAGAAGGGCTTATATTCGATGATGAAGCCAAAAACCTTGTTCCCCACTTTTTTACCGATAAGTTAAAAGTTCAAAATAGGAACAGG
>CATIWQ010153731.1:0-17838 GCA_949673415.1 Euphorbia schlechtendalii
TGGTTCCTTCCTTGTGGGTTCGATATCTTTTAAAACTACATCGCAACTGTATACTTGCAGTTATCATCATTTTTCTATTTGATAAGTGGTATTGACAACACCTGTACTTTAAATCCAAAATCTTATGAACAAGTTATTAAACTTATCATTAGAAAAGTGGCAAACAGCGGGGTAAGCCTGCAAATGCTGCCCATGGTAGCATTTGCAAAGGCTTGCAGTGCAAGCCTACTAAGCTGCGTGGGTAGGCCGCAAGCCCATGCAAGGGAAGCCTGTATGGGCTTACCTTGCGGTAGGACTCATGGGTTAGCCCGCGGTTCCTAGTGACCTGCGTGACTACCCTGCTAAGTGGGATGGGATAATCCCATTCCACTTTGTGTTTGAGGGGGAGTCAAACACTCCCCCTTTTTCCCTATATATTGGCCTCCCCTCTCTCATTATTCTCAACACACACACTTCAGCTCAGCTTTTCTCTTTGAGTTCTACATCTCTCTCTTATTTCATTGTGCGAGATCCTCCATGAGTTTCTCTGAACAAACGAAGAATACTTTTGAAGGCTCTTTCTAAAGTGAGCTTTCTTTGTTTATTTTCGGGTTGGTCTTCAAGTGGCCTAGCAGCTTTTGTTTACTAACGGATTTTTCCTCAATGAGGTTTTGGTCGGTGAAGATCTATGTGGATCAATCGTAGAGGCTATCCTACTTTAGAAGCTCGTGCTAATGAAGTTCTACCGAATTGCTCTAAGGGAACACCGCTACCAAATAAAGAGAAAGCAAACATCAACTACTAATGTTCTAAACTTAGATGCTAGATTTCTTTTATAAGCTTTATAAACCTAAAAGCATCTTTGGAATGTTTTAACCTAGATTATATCAATCATGGCATGCTTAAGAGCTCCTTAGGTTAAATTTAAGTTTTGAAATTCCTCCTTGCAATGTTTGCATGTTCAATTATTATCTTTATTAACCAATATGATTAGCATCTGGACTAGGATATATTCTTTTGGTTTGTACGGTGTTCGGACTTGAATGTTCATCCAGTGCTAGGAGTACTTTTTGAAGGATTTGTATTTATTCTGAACGCAGGTCATTAGCTCCCTCAATGTGGGTTTGGGTTTCTTCATATGCATGAAGTCTGTTATAAATGCCTCAGAGATGCACCTCCAGTTACGCCTCAATATCGCCGGTTGGTTCCCATACTTGCAATCTTTGATAAGGAGCATAGGAATAGCTTAGCCAATTTGGAGTTGGGGAGTCCTTGAGCCCTCATGAAAGTTTCAAACAGAAGAATGTGAAATTTTGGAAAATCCCTTTCATCATACACATTCATTCCACACAAGCTGTACCCAAGATGTGAGAAAGCTCCTTGGACGTGAAGATTTACTGTGGCACTCATTTTTTTAGCTTAACTTGGCTGTATTGGACCCTTTTCATGGTTAGATTGGGATATCTTATTAAACACATGGCTTGATAGTATACCTAGCCCCACCATCATAACTTCAAGTAATAGACTTTAAAATTCTACGTCTATCTTTAGTACCACCTCAATAAGTTCACTGAAGTCTGCATAGTTGCACGAGTTGAGGTGGTGGGGAATTTGCACCACGCTCCACTAATCAACATCCCCATTAGTATGATTCTCTCTGGTTTCCCTTGATTGCCACTTGAATGGACATCCACCACGAGCTATATTCCTTGAATGTCTCATCCTCATCTTGGGTGTAGGATGCTAAGTTCATCTTGTTTGCCTCAGGCGTCTCCACGTATATGAAATCACATTTGAAGGCATGGGAGATGCAATGCCAATTTCCCCTGGTAGAGGGAGATTGAGTCAAGTACTAGTCTCCTATTATTCCTGATAGCGAACATGGGAACAAGGCTACCAACATGTCATTTGAGAGTCCATGGGCTCTCATGAGAGCTTCATACTTAAATAAAATGGAAGCTTGGGGCATCCTCATAGTTGTATATGGACATCTTGTATAACTTGAACTTCGAGCAATGACAGCTTTTTGATGCTTCCTGAGCTCGATGAACTTATCCCTAATTCTGGGTTTTTCATCATGTGGCGGGGTCGATCCCCGATCCTATCATCATTATAGACACCTCCATTACTCGCTCTATTCACTACTAAACCGCATCTCCTCCAATCCCTGAGTCGATCATCCCCACCTTGTTTTCAAAGTAGGGAAGAGGGTTGATCGTCGTACTAGGTTTTAAAGCAGGCTCCGCTATCACTTGATCCTCTATCAACTTACAGATCCTTGCAATTATTAGTCCTATGACCGGCTATCACATAATAATGGAAGAAATTATTCTTTTCCTCCGATTTGTGGGGAGTCTGGGGATTTATGCTCTCTAACTTCTTTAGTTCCCGCAACTTAGTGAATAGAAATCCTAAATTAGCAGAGTAGGGAGAGATCCAGTGATATTCTTCTTTCTGTAACCACATGGTTGCCATTGTCCCTACCTGCACCACTTGAACCGTTGCTTGTTTCTCCTTAGAGTGAGAGAAGGTAGGTGTTGATGAGGATACTGTGTCAATCTTCTTATACCAAGGCCTACTAACTGGTGGGGCCACCGCTATGTTCATGTCCTCAATCCTTTCTAGCTTCTCTGCTATCTCAGACACATCATTGTAGGATGTGAATGTGTCCATCCCTAGACGATTTCTATATGTTGGTAATGCCCCATCTAAGAGTTTAACGATCATCTCGAATAGGCTAAGGTGGTCTTTTAACAACACTTGGGTTTTCATCCACCAGCCATAGTAAGGCTTAAATAGTTCATTGGGCATCTATTTAACAACTTCTAGATTCTGCATCATCATTTTCATTTGGAAATTAAACCCATATTGCTGCACCGGTGTTTTTGACAAACGGTCCCAATTACTTGAAACTTCTAAAGGTAAGTTGTTGTACAACTCATTAGCGGACTCGCCTTGGGTGATAATGAAGAGTTTAGCCAACATTTTATCTAACATTCTCCTTACCCTCATTATAGTCTGATAATTTTCTAGATGAGATCTGGGGTCTCCTTCCCCTTTGTACTTCACCAATTCTAGCATGACAAATTTATCAGGTAGCAATCTTCATCGTGCATCACTAGAAGTATCGGGTAATAACTTAGAGAATGACGGGGGAACTGATGTGCATGAGTTGGCTAAGAATTGTTGCTAGAGTTTTACCATGTTCGGAATTTGAACTTGAGGCATTGTGCCCTCGTTTTTGTAGGGAAACATTGACTGATAGGGATGAGTGAAAGTCGAGGGTGGTTGACAAGGTTGGCCATGGGGGAATGCCGTACCTCTAGAGGCAATAGCAAAGCTCGGTAGGGGTTCATCCCTATGTGGAATAGAGTAGGAGCATCAGCACTATGAGATCTCACCTGTTGAGAGTTAAAGCTAGGCAGAGCAAAGCTGGGAGATGGCCTACTGATTGGTATTGCTGACATCTGAGTGGTTGATTATGGGGCTGGTGCACTAATGATCTAGTGACTGAACTGACCATATCCGAATGGATGTTGTGGCTAGGCTACCCTGGCCAGCCTAGACTACTCACCTCAAGAGCTCTGCCCCACTTGAACATAAGGTTCATCCACAAAGGGTGAGTCAAGGCCTATGATTAGGCTGAAAGGCATAGTCGATGGATAACAGGCAAATTTTCCTATCTGAACTATGTTGGACCATTCTAGGTGCTAAATTGAAATACATTGCTCAGAGGGCTGTTACTGGGAAAAGACAGTGGTCTCTTCACTCAAAGATGGACAGTAGCGGGGAGTTGAACATTCCCTGCATTCTCGAAATTTGAAAATCGATCCGAATTATGAACTTCCATTTACCTTGGACTAGCATGATGCTAAAGGCCTGGAGAAACTGCTCGATACCGGTGAAGGCTTCTAGCTTATTTGCAATCTCTCCGTTGATGTTTTGTGATGGGCCCTGAGTCTGTGTTAATGGTCCCTTGTGAGTGAATTGACCCCTAGTTATGTTTCCATCTTGGGATTTGGTCATGTTGAAGAATTGATCCCTGCTCAAGTCGAAGCTCTGTCCTGAACCAGCCTAGAACCTGAATCTTCACTGTAATCGCTATATGGGACACCCTCCTGTTGATATGGAATGCTTCCTTACCTAGCAACGATGGGAGAAACTCAGACGAGGTGGTGATCTGTCCTCCTCTAAACTTTTACTAAAGCACACAAAATGGTGATCAGGTCATGCATGTAAGATGTATGATTAATGGTCATTTATGTAATGGGGTTGTTTATGACGTAATCGTAGCTAGTGAATTCCAAATTTCGGGGTAAAGTTGGTATCAGTGTGACATTCAGGCCTGGTTACATGGTACAAGGCCCACAACATTGGTGATTTTTCCATATTACCCATGTGGTAATAGGCTCGGGTCTCAAAAATTCACAACCTTGGATCTTTTGTAGGGGTTTCGAAGAATTGGGTAAACATATGTTATACCCTTCTTCATATGGTTTCTGGGGTGATGGGTACATTACCCCATTTTGGGAAAAGGTTTAGATGTCCTTTAGATACATCTATATCATTGTCCTAATCATAGGTAACGATGTCTTAGCATGCTGTCTAAAACTAGGTGGTTGGTATTAGTGCAATACCGGGTGTAGCTTAATATGACATGTGTGTGTGGGTATATTAATGTCTACATAAAAGTTGTGGTTAGCATGATTCCAGTAAAGAAATTCTTGTTGATGCATGATGAGGATATATGATCACATATCATGTAGCACACAACATATCTCATCCGACCTTATATAACCTACGCGTAAGGGGTAGGTTCCTAATTCGAGGTTTGGTTTATCTTAACAATTCAAGGATATTAAGGTTCATTCTTGCATGAAAAGAGATGCCTTTTGTTTTGGTAAACCTTGTGGAAGTGTCTATGGTTCCTTATATGAGTTTGGTCAATAGGTTATTGATGTAGAAGGTTCTTGTTGCAGTAAGATACACTTTCTCCCTTTCCCCAAATAGGTTCAAGGGGCTCCATGCGGTATGGCAATAAGTGATCCACTCGCTAAGTACATTTGATTGCCAAGGGGTTGCAAAGGGTACTTTTGCAAGCTTCTCGGTAATACAGGGCACCCTAACCTTACTGGCCAATCCTTCTAATGCATATGCTTTATGAGATATCCAAATTTTGGAAAATGGTTTAACTTAAATAATGAATTTTCACTAACTCATCAAAAATCTTCGAAACTTTTAAGTTTAAAAAGAAAGAAGAAATCCCCAGTAGAGTCGCCACCGTGAGTTGAAAACGTTCTACCCATGCAGTCACCTGTTTCCTACTTTTCTACTTATAAGTTTAATAGTTTGTTCACAAGATTCGGCTATATATCAATGGTGCCAAAAATTTGTTCATGAAAAATATAGGTGTTGTCAGTACCTCTTATCAAATAGAAAAATGATGATAACTACTGTATACAGTTGCGATGTAGTTTTAAAAGATATCAATCCCACAGGGAATGACTAGTTCTAAAGATCAACAAGGGAACACAGAGTAAATAAAATAAAAATAGATTAGAGGTTTTGGATAGGAAGATTAGAATGAAAAATGAGTAAATATAGATGTGGAAGACTAGAGAATCTAAATATAGAGATTTTCCCTACGAATAAGAATAGCAGAGAAAACATGCAAGTTCAAAAAAGATGTTACGATTCACTAAACTAATCTAACAAACTCAGTTCAAAACACTCAGATGTTTAATGATTCGCTGAAGAGCAACACATGAAATAACTTTTCTAAACCGCTGACAATTATATAAACTTGGACAACGTCAATACTATGCTTAGTACGGGTCGCTCTCACATAGCCACATTTAGCAAGTTACCATTCCAAAAATGTTGGCTCACTAAAAAGCGTTATATCACAGATCCAGTGATTATACACGATATTGTTAACCTCGAAACTACTCTTAAAATTAATTCCAACGCATATAACTTGATTAATATAAAAGACTTAACATGAAATACGCATTATGACACATAGACATATCATAAACTTCGAAATAGAAAGTATAAGTAGAAAGCAAAGCAAAGTTGTAAGGTATGCAAGTGAAAGCTAAAGTTAATCAAACTGTATCCACTCTTTAATGGGAGTCGTCAATTCCCGTAATTCCTGCGTTTACTTTGAATTCGGTCTCAACCCATACAGAACCTCCACTAGGATGATATTCTTTGCAAATATCGAATAAACAAATATTGAAGAATGAAAACTTTTATTGATAAGTGATTTGCAAGTACACTTATACAATAATCGCTCGAGAATATAGAGAAATCTAGTGATCGAAACAAGGATTCGAATCACTTAAACATTTTCTCTCTATCACTTATGAACGTAGCGAATTCTCTATCTATACACACACTGTATGTAACCCTTGTCTTTTGGTCTTCTTACCACATCCACTGCATGAAATTTGTGAAGTTTGGAGCACTATTTATAGAGTTTAAAGGGTTGCGTCTATCCATACGAAGAGTTACGTCCATTGGTGAATGATTACATCACTTCATTGTGATTGGTTGAGAGGCTTCAATCTAATCCACAATGGATGGGCACCTTTTCATGATTGGTTGACTTCTGATAAGTGTCTATTCATTGGTAGTTGATGGCGGTTGACCATGCTTATCTGGCAGGTGGTAGTTAAGAAGATAAAACAAGAAAACCGTCCATGTAGCGACTGCGATATATAAGTCACAACCGTGAATCTTTGATTGGCAGACTTCTGTTTTGAAGAAGAACAAGTCGCGATCACATATGGTTGTCACGACCATGAATTGCATTTTTCTTTAGAATTCTCCTTGCAACTTCACCGAACTTTGACAGCTTCGATCCTAGGCCAAATCTTTAAGTTCCACGCATCTTTTGGTACCTTTTTCACTCTTTTTTTTATATAATTCCCTTTAGATAATTTTATTCCCAAGATTTACCTAGTATCTGCATTTGCATAAAAAACAACTACATACCACGTTAAATCTTTTATATGAAGTATAAAAATGACTTAAACTATAATGTTTAGTGTATAAAAGTAATATGATAATAAGTGTAATTATATACTTATCATACCTCCACACTTAACTTTTGCCTTGTCCTCAAGGTAAATTCAACAAAAGTGTATAAATTGGTAAACAAGTTCATACCTCACTTGGCAAAAGACTATTGCATTGAGTAGCACATTCCACGTTACAAAAGATTTCAAGAAGAAGTTCAAAATTTCCCACAAATTAGTAATGTGCAATTTATATAGTGTAGTTGCATACCTTTGTTCTTAATGGAGAGTCAATCGAATCGCATCTTCATATAAGCGTTATATGCATACTCGAATATTACCTTCTCTTAAGCATAGTATAAATTATAAAGGACATAGAAAGCACACTTTGATTAATTTCTCTCAAGGCATTTTTAGGTAACCTAGGAAGCTAAAACACTCTCAGTGGTTGCATTTTATGCTCTATACCACTCTCCCCTTTTTTCAGTGGTTACATTTTATGCTCCATACCACTCTCTCATTTTTCTTTCTTTTAAGCATATGTTTTGAATTACTTTGTACTTTGCACTCATTTTTCGTGCTATGCTTTCTTTTCTTTTTTTCACTCAATGAATGGTTGCAGTTTCTGCTCTGTACAATTCCTCACCTTTTGCATAACTCATTGGTTATCCTCTATTTCTTTTGATTTTTCTTTAATACCCTCATCCTTTATTGATCAATTTCAAAGTATTATGGCTATAGTTTCCTAACACTTTAAACACACGTAATACTTATAGGACTTATTTGAGATATGTATATAAAACTCATAGTAAGAATACCATTAGATATCACTCCACTTAAACTTATCAGAAGCATTAAACTAAAACTATATAACTTATACTAATTCATGTTGCATCGAAATATATATCAAAACTTACTTAGAATGTTACTTTTCGAATGTTACTCACCACTCATCCTTGCCAAATTGATAAATGTTGTGCTCTAACATCAAACTTGTAAATACCTAACACTCACAATAACCTTGGACAAATGTTAGTAAAGTATAAGAAATGATAATGTATAATTGATAAAAATATCAAGAAAAATTTTTAAATTCTTCGATTTTTTTATTTTATTTAATTTTTTTGGATTTTATGGGATTTTTACAATTGTTCCCCCACACTAAAGAACACAATGTCCTCATTGTGAGACATCATAAAAATCAAAATCTAAATTAGTCTAAAAATAAAATTGAAAAAGATAAAGTAAAGTAAAGAATAAACCTGTTTTATTATGAAGGAGAATCCGGGGGACTAGGAGTGAATTGACAATTTTGTTTTCTAAAGAATAAAAGTAATTTTCGAATGATCGATTTATTACTTTTCTTTAGAATTTTCATGTCTTTCTTCATAACTCCAAGTTCCGCTTGGCAATTTTCCAATTTAAGTTGCATGCTCGCCTTCCAATCATTCGGAGCTTCTTCATCTTCTTCATCATCTTCTTTTATTTCAGTCATTGAGGCTTTTCCTTTGCGATGGCTACCGGCTGGATTTGATGGTCCGATGGAAGAATCTTCTTGAGTCAAGTTGAGTTTCTTGGTGTAGTTGGAGTAGGAGTAGAAAGAATATATACCATCATGTTCTTGGAGTAGTTTGGTGTTCTTCAAATAAGTTGCATCCATGTAGCAAAAATACTCACTCGGTTGTTGAACATAGGGGAGTTCACCTTTTGCACCCAAGATTATGGCAGTGATAATCTCGGCCGCTCCAATCTTGCTTCTCATGCTCGTTGAGTTCTTCTACATCATATCCCATATGATATCCATGATTTCCTCCTTTTGTCTTATTAAAGGCACGAAAGAACAAACAAGTCTTTCTTTTGGACTTTTGTATTCTCTACTAGATAAAATACCGAAGTGGAAAGGTATTTGTGGAGAGGAAGAATGCATTCATCCTTAATAAGTTTGTTAGGAGAATTTTTGGGATCGAAGACTCTCTTACCCGATAATTTTTCCAAACTCGATTAGGTTGAAACGAATCCATCATGCTCGATGAATTAGCAATCTCGAAACCGAACCATTCATGCATCATCTCTCTCGTGATGGTTTATTGTTGTCCTTGATTTCGAAATTGTATTGCCCTCTTCCTGGAATCTTCAAAATCGAATGTTACCAAACACTTGAGAATCAAATCTCGATTTTGAGGGAACCGCAAATTCGCAAATCTTGTAAGACCAAGAGTCGATAGGTAGACTTCCATCTCTTCATGGAGATTCAAAGTTTCCAAGAAGACTATATCGAGGAATATCATCCCAGTGATATCCAATTTACTTAGCTTCTGAAATCTCTTACCCTCTTCTCTTATCCTCAATGGGAAAGGAAAATCAAATTCTTCTTGAATTGATTGGGATCCTCTCTTATGTGCTGCTCTCTTCACACAAGTCATATTGGTTTTGAAGAAAAAGGTTCGAAAAGGTTTAGATGTTGAATGTAGAAGATGAGAAAATCAGAAATTTGTAGGCTTTTTTTAGAAGATGTGGTGGTTAGGGTTCAACTTGGACCTATTTATAGAGGTTTAATGGGTCTCTAATTGGTCATAAATTGGATTATAGTAGTTTAAGCTCAGAACTAGCCGATAAAGGCGGTTACGGACATTTGTCGCCTGTTTATTCGCGATTTGTAATAGTTATATTTTGCCTGTGTCACGATCACGAAGGCCTGTCGCGATCATGACTTTCTTCATGATAGAAATAGAATGTTTTGATATCCAGTGATCATGAGCGTGAATTGAGTCACGGTCGCGATATTCTTTGCTCTTCAAATTTCTTCAATTTTTAGACTTGTACCTATAAAAACTTAGAAACACAAACACAAACAAACTTTGTTAAATACAAACTATAAAAATTTACTATTATACCTTGAGTAATCATGGTGATGATAGTAATTAGACATCATCATATTTTCATTTCATATTCAACAAACTTTCAGAAATACAAAAGTAAACAAACAAACAAAACACAAATAAACAAATAAACACAACTAAACTAAAATGAAAAACTATTTATAAAAATTTTCTAAATCGAAAAGATAAGAAACTTATTCATTTAGGAGTTAACGATTCAATCATCTAATCAATATTATAACGTGACTCCTGTAAATCCCTTTCAACGTCACATACCAAAATATGGATATTGCTAATCTTGCGATGAATAAAAATTTGTTCTTCTATTAATTCATTCTACTTCCTTTTAAGATTGTTTGAACATCCTTCTTTCCTAACAATTTCTCTTTCTTTCTTTTTATCGGCGTCTACGCTCTCATCCCACGATTTCCAATCATAGGTTATTCCATTCTCACCAATACACTTGGTTAGAAATCCCTGCTTGAAGAAAATGTCCTTAGTTAACTCCGGAATTTCATCTTTATCAGTAAAGACTTCTTCACCACTTGGTAATCTCCCAATTTATCCTAACAAATTTACCATAGTTCGAGACCCATATGGTATCCTACCAGGATCAATTGTGTCAAACATAAGAGTCCCCATCATAATCCCTGATACGTCTACAGGTAAGCCATTCCAAATCACTTCCAAGACAAACAATTCTTTAGGAATGACTGTGTCTGAACTAGATCTACCAAAAAGTGCACTACTTAGATAGAATTGTAAAGCGAGCAAACAGGGGTCTCGGATCCACCGGCTATAAGAAGATTCTTATTTGTATTCATCTTTTCTAGTAAGGTAATTCCAAGTTGGTAGTGGATCCCAACCAGGAAGCAATTTGTAGAAACAATCTTTAGAGAACCCCAAATTATGATCCAACTTCTTCCTTGACAATTTATACTTCTTTCCTTAATGGCTAAACTCCAAACAATTCATCTTAGAATTCATCCATACTAACGAAATCAGCATTTCCTTATAGTTATCTTCACTGTTCCCAATATTCATAGAGGAATAAAGAACCATGTTTAGGATTCCAAGGTAATACATTACCCTCTCGTAGATTCCTAATTGAATGAAACTATTCTTATGAATAACATAAGAACTTATGAAATCTGCATCTCTGATGGTTTCAAAATGATCACCTTCCTCTCGAGAGTGAATTGGAAAAGGTTCTTCATACCATTCTTGCAGGTCTGAAGAAGGAATTAGAAGAGATTTGTATGAGTGAACCATTTTGATGAAAAAGGGTTGATTAATTTCAAGGTTTAGAATAGAAATTTTTAATTGAAAGAAGAGGAATTTCAGATATCTGAAGTGAAGAGTTATGAAAATCACAATTTATATGTAGAATTTGATAGAAATCATCGAAAAACAGCTCAAACTACTGCAGTTTCTCTCACATCGCTATAGTGATCCTAGGTCATGATCGTGAGTATACTAAAAGATAGAAAAAGAAAGTTTTGTAGGAAATTCACGAGCGCGATAGACAGTCAGGAATGCAAATAGGAAAATAGAAGAAAATTATCTATTTGTCAAGAATTAAGATGAAATATTATAACGTATCACCTTCAAGATGATTATTTCATAATCTTTTCACATCTAGAATGAAATTAAAAAATTGTATCATCAAGAAATGAAATAAATAGATTTAATTAATCTCTAGAATGCATTTCCCCAAACAATCCGATCTCTAGAACGCACTTTCCTTCCCTGGCAACGACGCTAAAAACTTGTTTGCCACTTTTCTATTGATAAGTTTAATAACTTTTACGCAAGAAGTTTGGCTATATATTAATGATGCTAAAAACTTGTTCGCGTAAAGTATAGGTGTTGTCAGTACCTCTTATCAAATAGAAAAATGATGATAACTGCAAGTATACAGATGCGATGTCCTTTTAAAATATATTGATCCCACAAGGAAGGACTAGCTCTAAAGATCAAATAGGGAAAAAGGATAAAGAAAATAATATGTATTGATAATTTTGGGTAGGAGGGTTGGAATGAAGAATGAGTTAATATAGATATGAAAGATTAGAGAATCTAAATATGTAGATTTTCCCTATGAAATAAGGATAGCAAAGAAAAGATGCAAGTTCAACAAAATATGTTACGATTAACTAAATTAATCTAACAAACTCGGTTCAAAACACTCAGATGTTCAATTATTCGTTGTGGAGCAACACATGAAATGACTTTTCTAAACCTAGCGCAAATGAATTAAGATAATTATATAAACTTGGACAACATCAATACTATGCTTAGTACGGGGTCGCTCTAACATAGCCACATTTAGCAAGTTATCATTCCAAAAATGTTTGCTCACTAAACAGTGTTATATCACAGATCCAATGATTATACATGATATTGTTAACCTTGAAACTACTCTTAAAATTAACTCCAACGCATATAACTTGATTAATATAAAAGACTTAATAAGAAATACACATTATGACATATAGACATATCATAATCTTTGAAATAGAAAGTATAAGTAGAAAGCAAAGCAAAGTTGTAAGGTATTCAAGTGAAAGCTAAAGTTGATCAAACCGTATCCACTCTTTAATGGGAGTCATCAATTCCCGTAATTCCTGAGTCTGCTTTGAATTCGATCTCGGCCCCTACATTATCTCTGCTAGGATGCTATTCTTTGTGAATATCGAATAAATGAATATTGAAGAATGAAAACTTTTATTGAAAATTTATTTGCAAGTACACTTATACAACAATCGCTCGAGAATATAGAGAAATCTAGTGATCGAAACAAGGATTCGAATCACTTAAACATTTTCTCTCTATCACTTATGAACGTAGCGAATTCTCTATCTATACACACACTATATGTAACCCTGGTCTTCTTGCCACATCCACTGCACAAAATTTGTGAAGTTTGGAGCCCTATTTATAGAGTCCATTGGTGAATAATTACATCACTTCATTGTGATTGGTTGAGAGGCTTCAATATAATCCACAATGGATAGGCACCTTTTCATGATTGGTTGACTTCTAATAAGTTTCTATTCATTGGTAGTTGATGGCGATTGATGACGGTTGATCATGCTTCTCTGGCGTTTGGTAGTTAAGAAGATAAAACCAGAAAATCGTCTAAGTCTCGAATGTGATATACAAGTCGCGACTGTGAATCTTTGATTGGCAGACTTCTGTTTTGAAGAAGAACAAGTTGTGACCATGAATGGTTATCGTGACCGTGAATTGCATTTTTCTTCAGAATTCTCCTTGCAACTTCATAGATCTTTGACAGCTTCGATCCTAAGCAAAATCTTTAAGTTCCATGCATCTTTTTTCACCTTTTTCACTCTTTTTTCATAGAATTCCACTTTAGATCATTTTACTCCCAAGATTTACCTAGTATCTGCATTTGCATAAAAAACAACTACATACCACGTGAAATATTTTTTATGAAGTATGAAAATGACTTAAACTATAGTGTTAAGTGTATAAAATGAATATGATAATAAGTGTAATTATATACTTATCAAAAGCTTCGCTTGATTGCTGATCCATGCTTAGGGAAGGCTCGGTACCTCCCTTTACATTCTGGTCCTCAAGGTTTCACTAGGAAGGACCATCATTCATTGAGTGAAGGCACTTGGGTCGAGATTCATTGGCTTAGCCATTGGTGGGAGATTCCTTTTGTGGTTACTAACGTCCATGATTCTAGCATCTTGCTAATGGGGCTATTTAGCATGACATCCTTTTCTCCTTCCTACCTATGTAGGCAGTATGGGCGTTAGCAACGAGTCCCTTGGCTCCTATGCTTGACTCGCTTTCACGACTTCGGTCCTGACACACCTAATGCTCTACAGAGGCTTTGGATGCGTACTCGAGTTGTTATGCTGGATTATACTACCCCGGAGACCACCGACACTGATGAGTTATATCGCAGATGGCGTGGTGAGAACAAGAGCCTCCCAGATGCTGATCAGCATTTTAGGGTATCTCGTGAGTGGAAGAGGGATGAAGATGATTTGGACCCACTTCCTCATACTTTGAGGAAGAGTGCGCAGTAGAGTGATTGGCTCCCTTAGATATATTTTCTTTTAGATACATGTTTTCCAACCTTTGTTCTTGGCTTGTTTTTTAATTGTTTTTTACATTATGAAATTTTATTGAACTTTATTTTATTTACTTGTGATATTCTTATGAGCGGGCGACACAGAGTGGTGGGCTGAGAGCGTGCGGGATCATAGGCGCGGTCCACCGGGGTGTTCTGAAAAAGAAGAGAAAAAGCACCGGGTCGGGGACCTGGGAGAAAAAGGGTTTGAAAGAGAAAAAGGCGAAAACGTTTAAGATCGGTTCGAACCCGAATCCGCTGTCTCTCAATGTGGAGTCGCCACCTGGATTAGCTCTTTCCAGGAATTAGAGTCCTGTGAGGCTTAACGTCCGGGGGACGGCCCACCAAGACATAGAGATTCGAGTCCGGGATAAGTTGCTTATTTCTTATGTGATCATAATATATTACATCTACAGAAAACCGTTTTCTTTTAATTATGCATATTTGCACTTAGTTCCATTTTTAAGTTAAATGCATGATTCACGTATTGCGAAATAATAAATCATTCACAAAACGGAAAAATAAACCATCCACAAAACAGTAAGTAAATGCGGAAAATAAAAGCGAAAAATGAAAATTACAAGGCTTTCAAAAATCGGGGGATGCAACCGCCCGCTACCCTATTAATTACATATTCCGTAAAATATATACAATACCCAAAGGAAAATAAAATCCTAAACATACATCTAATCCTAATCTACCTGCATCCACAAAGGTTAGCACAGGGGAGAACACGTATGTTCGATTCTGGATTTAGTGAGGCCCGCATGGCCTTAAGAAAAATCAATCGCGATATTGTTTATTTAAATAAAACTGTTCATTTTATTAGCACATTGGTTGCTCATTTTAATTAATGAAATTGCTCGCATGGTAGAAAGTGTGGTCTGTTATCCGGGAATATGTTTTATTCCCTTTGTGGGGGTGTTCTAACAAAAAAATTAAAAGAAAATAAAAGAAGAAGGAGAATTGCAACATTATTTACAACAACAAGGAATAAAAATAAATCCTAGGTCAAAAAAAAAAAAAAAAAAAAAACAGAAGATGAACATGGAATTTGTAGCTCTAGGAACTCAGAGGCTTTACCCTTTTGGCATGAATCCACTTCGACGTGTTCGTTGGATCCCCGAGAGCGTTCCTCGTTCATTTTGGTTTAAGTGAAAAGGTTGATGCAAAAAGTAAAAAAATCTCCGTTTAATTCTTGGTATTTTAGTGTAATTTAATTGAAAAAAAGAATGTTTTGTTGGAAAATAAAGTGTTTATTTATCCAAAAGATAATCAGACTCGGATTCTAAATTAGTTTCAGACCCGAGAATATCTGAGGAATTTAGAAGAAAAGATGAAGAAATTTTATAAAAAGATGAAGAAATTTTATAAAAAAGATGAAGAAATTTGGGATCCGAAAGTGTTTTTAGATCCGAGAAAAAGTTAGAATAAAGTAATAAAAATCATTTTTATTTTTTGTTCTCAAAGAGAGGATTTTTCTCTCTCCCTTTTCCCGCCCCATGTACTGAAAAAGACCCTACTATTTATAGATAAAAAAGTCCTGAAAAATCCAAAATGTACAGCTTCGCCGGTGAGGAGTCTCGCGCGCGAGGCCTCGTGGGAGGTTGCCTCCTCGCGAGGCTTCCTCCTCACGAGGCTGCCTCGTGCGACCCCTCGCGCAGCCTCGCGCAACCTCGTGCGAGGCTTCCTCCTCGCGAGGGCTGCCTGGCGCAGCCTCGGGCGAGGCTTCCTCCTCGAGAGGCTGCCTCGCGCAAGGCTCCCTCCTCGCGAGGTTGCCTCGCGCAGCCTCGTGCAAGGCTCCCTCCCCACGAGGCTGCCTCCTCGCGGGCTGCCTCGTGCGAGGCTGCCTCTCTCGAGGTTGCCTCCGCGCGAGGCTCCCTCGCGATCGGGACTACGTCTCTTTTTTTTTTAATTTATATATATATATATATATATATATATATATATATATATATATATATATATCTTTTTTTGTATTTTTTTTAGTTAAATAATTTAAAACGTCCGAGGAGGATTCCCATTTGAAGATCGTCGGATGATCGAAAATCGTGTGATTCGAGGAAAAATTTCTCAAAAAGCCATCATAATTGAACGCGCGAGCTGGTACAAAATCCCGTGCTCACAACTGCCCCTTGTGTGATAATTGCTGGTTGTATAACTAGTATTATCACATGAAAAGAGCGAAGGGATTAAGAATATACCTGATTGGTGCGGCTAGTGACTTCTTGTTCCCAATTGGTGATGACATAGGCCTTCCTTTCTGGCACTTTGTCTTCTTAGGGTTTGATGCCCCTTGTGGGCGGGTCGACCATTTCTTTCTGCGGCGTCCCTGTTGTGGTCGGCAACCGTTTCATTCTTCGATTGAGACTATTTCATTCTTCAATCATTGAGATAACCGTTTCCTTCTTCGGTTGTGTTTTGACCTGCTTCCTGTAACAAATCAGAGAAACAGGATAATGTTAATACGTTTTTATGATGAATGTTTTAATTGTTTGATTGAGTTTCTGTGAAGCAAAAATTTTTGCCCCTTCAATCAAAAATTAAAACATGAGGAATAAATAAGTTTAATAGAAATTCGGGATGTCCCGAGAACCGCTCCGTCGTAGGAGGCTTTTGTTGCAATGTTTACTTTAGGCTTAATTGGGCCACCGTCTTGCTTGTAGATTCCTCATGTGGAGGTGGAGGCATCTTCTTTACCTGTAAATGACATGATGCGAATGTTATGTATGCATGATTTATGCATGAATAATATTTATCATATGATGTATGTTCATGGGTTCATTCAGTGAAGAGCCTTCTCTTGTGCTGGTCCATGGTTGCCCCTATGACTTATCTTGTTAGGGATTCCATGGATGACTCCCTCAAAGCGACGACCATGGGTTCGTCGAACCAGATTCGAGTTCATAGCTTAGATCTGATTTGAGGAAAGTTCGGATGAATCGTCTATCCTGCGTTGTGTTGATGATGATCGCTTGGAGGCTATTTGTCTAAAGTGTTGAAGGTATATGATGTTTCAGAGATGATGGATTGGATATTTCTTCGATTCTAATTTTTGCATAGATTGCCCTTGCGGGTTTTCAATCTATCGAACTTTGTCTTAATTTTTTCCTGGACCGCCCTTTCAGGTTTTCAATCCAAGAGACTTATTTTTTTCTCTCTTTTTTTATGTTTACTTGCGGCATTCTACCATTGGCATGTAAGCAATCGAAATAAACATATGCATAAAGATTCAGCAAAAATAACAATTCATTAATGAAATTAACAGGGGTATAAATGTTTCAAATGATTTGACTCCTACCATCAATTAGCCTTTTCAGGTTTTCTAACTAATGTTGTTCTCTCGATGTCCTAAGTTTTGCCTGAGCCGCCCTTTTTGGGTTTTCAACTTAGCGGACTACTCTTTTTGTGGGTTGAAAAGAAGCCTTAATTTTTGCTCAACTAACCGAGTGTTAATTGACAGGCTGATTACAAATTTACTCTCTTTTTTTGTACTGCTTTTTAGAGATTTATTTCTTTCACCTATGCGTGATAGTAATTGGGTAAGACTTGGTGGGTTTGGTAGATCAGCTGCCGTCCATGTCCATGACTTCAGTTGTTATCTCATTTAGCATTTCTGGTCGATTGGTCGATGCTCACATGGCTTTACTAGCTTGAGGCGTATGTGATGATGAGTCATGATTATTGATGTTTCCTCTAATGGTGCGATGATTGCAAGTAGTAGCGTTTCATGCGAAGGGGTTATTGACGTGTTCCACAATCTGGCTCCTTTTTATCTTTAGTATTGACCTTTGTATGACTGCTCCATGAATTGTGGTGGTGGAGTTGTTGACGTGTTCAACGATCT
>CATIWQ010153754.1:0-13687 GCA_949673415.1 Euphorbia schlechtendalii
AACCTTAAGAGTAGTTTTCAGCAATTTAGTCAGATTTCGCATCTCATCAACCGTAATATCAAACTTAACAATAGACACTAGTTTTAATAACAATCTAAAAATCTATATCGATGTCTCGTATTAAACTCGATACATGAGACAAGGAATAAAAGACACGTGAGACTGAAAAGGAAAACGAGGCAACTATGAAAGCTCCTTGACAAATTATTGAATATGCTATGTTTCAAGTCCCTACTGTCGAGCAACTCGGACAAAACACCCAAGATTTGCTCATTCGCCTGGATACAGTACAAAATATCAGACATAAGAACAGGCTTAACATAAAGTAGGCATTTACATTTACATTTGAGTGAATTGACATTTCCATACCATTTAGTAAATTACAGAAGGTCAAGTAAAATGGAATGTTCTTCGATTCCCTGAGCGGACCCTATATTTGTATGTGCATCTGCAATATGAATATCCAGTCATGTAGCACATCTCTTACTATACTTGCTCTGCCCGGGGCTCAGCAGAAAATCCGTAAATATGTGCTCATAATCTGGCATTTTCCCGTAACCTGCCATTCGTTAAACATACGATTCATCTAAATAAGGACGAGGCATAAAAATCAAAGGAATGAACCATCCAAAACCGACATAGTAAGGCCAGTTTGGCCGTGCTTTCCTGCTTTTCAAGCTTTTGCTATTTCGATAAAACCAGTTAGACAGTTATTAATTAAATAGTATGAAGGACCAAAATGTGTTGTTCAAACCAAAATAGCAACTTATTGGGCCAACAGCTTAAAAAGCAATACCAAATAGGCCCTAAGTGAATCTTGAAACACTATAAAAAAACAGATTCGCAAAGAGGACTGCGTCATCGATATCCAAATTTTCAATATCAGGAATGCACACAACACAAAGCGAAGAAGAGAAGATACGAAGAATTTGAGAAGGAAGAACTTGCCAGGAAAGTAGTTGATAGCGATCACCTACAAGACATCTTTTGTACCATGCTCCCGAATCATGTCTATATTGAACAACCGAAGGCCCTAAAATTGCAACACAATATAATCGAGTAATCTATTCCACACCAAAAGCTTAATAAAGCACCCGAAAAAAAAAAAGAAAAGGGAAAAGTAGGTTACCAGTCTGAGACGAAGCACCTTCGCAAGCCGTTCCAATAAAGGACGTGGAGGAAATTCTGCAATAAGGATTTCGGTCAATCCTACAGATATCACTTACTAATAATTCCTAGCAGAAAATCAAAGCAAGCCAAGTAAATTTCGAGTTTTACTATCTCACTGCCAATACAAGGATCCAAATCTGCATTGTCAGCTGAAGCTGCAGAAGATGAAACCCGTGGAAATCGAAAAACACCTGCTTCTTTTTCTAGCTCACATTTCGTAACATTAGGAATAGAGAATCGCCTCACAACCTTTATGGCTTCACCAACAATGTAAATCTTAAAGAGAAGTCCACCTAGAACAAAAGGCAAAGTTGATAATAATAAAATTTCAGGCTAAGATGATAAAACGATATCATATGATTAACGAACTCTTGTAGGACGAGAGGAGGCTCGAGTTCTGACAAAGAGTATTGATCATAGGCGAGATATAGTTCATGAGATTTTGGGGTTCCATCCACTACAAGCGGCTTTGCAACTAATTATAACATGTAAAAACTAGTTTATTTAATACAGAAGAAAGAAGAAAGATACTCAAGGGAGAAGAACGATGAGGATTGCATTTACCTAGCGGATACTTTAAGCCAGCTTTGTTGACTTGGTGAGGAATGGATGATGGATCTTTGTTGACAAACATTTGCCTTGGAACACAAATTTTACCTACAAGATCAGCAAATCGATGCAAAGTTGTTCATCCGAGATGTAATTTGAAGCCACAGATGAAGGAATCTACCAAGGAAGGAGAAAATTAATCAATGAGGGCAAAAAAGGGAAAAATTACCATGGGCGTCGGACAGGTTGAGATCAGCTACCTCTCGAAGCATGGACTGGCGGTTATAGAGATGTTTTATAGCATCGGGAGGATCTAGGACTGTTACTTCCGGATGTTCTTTCCCGTAATCCTTCAATATGAAGAATAAAAATATAAGGTGTTTTGGAAGTGCCAATCATGTAAAGTCATCAAATCTCCCATTTTTTTTTAAAAAAAATTATGTTGAGTATGAAGAGATATTGAGGAAAATATTTTCCAAGTGTCCATCCATCTACCTTTATGGTCAGTATTCCATTACCAAACTCGTGATGAATGAAAAAGTTATTCGAACATAATATGCCAAGTAGAAAAGGAGTTGTCTTAAGTTCCATGTGCTTCAGCTCTTGTACTGTATTTAGAATTAACAGTTAACACAAAGATCAGATAACAAACCTCGATAACTTTCCTTTCCAGTCAACTACAATTACGACAAAACAAGTCAGATTTCTGATAAAATGTTAGGCAGAAAATGTCTATCTTCAGAGAGAGTCCATCAAAAGGACCTTGATCTGATAACGGCGTGTTCAAGTCAATGGCAACGAATAGTATCCCCTTGTTTCTGCACCAATAATATGCGAACAAGTTTGTTCATCATTAAGGAGAGCCTAAAGGAAAGCACAAACTGCATGAAACTTAAGCAATTGTATGATCAAATGCCTCTCATCCAAGCTAACGTACCCGTTTCGAAAACAATGCAGCTATTTCTTTGATGAAATCTATTTCTAATTTTTCTTCTACTTTTGATTTTTCTTCCCAATAAGAAAGGCCCTTTCTCAATAAGGCCTCCTCACCCATTTGCCATTGTCATATCATATTTCAAAAACTAAGAAAATAAAAAATGTCAAATTGAAGCTGTTCACAATGGATAATATCACCACATCACTAGTATATAAAGAAAACAATGAAAATAAACATAAATAAGGAAAAGTGGGTCCCAATCCTTTCAATCTACAACAGAGCAAAGCAGTATTGAAATTGAGTCTAGCCATATTTCTTAAAGCAACCTTCTTTCATTTCCGAAAAACACTACTCAGAGTAAACAGATCTCAAAAAACAAAAGGTAAAATCATAAAGGGGTTAAAAAAGGCCAAAAAGACAATATAAATATAAATCTAAACAAATGAACCAACATAGAATTGAAGAAAAAATATATCAGCCAGCCTTGAACAGAATATGCCAAACATTGACTTACTGTTTCCTTAGCTATTATCTACACACAATATATGGAAGAATATTCCCACCAAAAATTTAAAGTCGAAGATTCCAAAGACCAAGGAGTAAAAGCATATCTATCAAGTCAAGCAATAGTTGCCCCAAATTCTATTCCAGACAGTGATAACCACACCCAGCAATTTATTCTTTCAATTATCACAAACAAAAAACTCTGCTTTTGGCATCTAACAGTAGGTAGAATTTCAAGACAAAATAAAGCTACAAAACAAACCAGAAAAAATAATTCATCCCATTTAAAAAATTGATAGTAAATAAAAAAAAAAAAAAACCATAACTAGCAAAAATATCAAAAATTCTGCGACAACCCATTTCAGGAACCTGAAAAGTAAAATTGCACAAATGATCAAAGCTTCACAACCAAAATTCAATTCATATAAATGCAGACATAAAACTGGAATTCAAACTAAAAATCTGAAAACAAAAATATAGTTACATTTGGAAATATGATGATGATGATGATGAGACCCAGAAAATGGAATTAATCGCCAAAAGAATACTGATACAGTAAATGAGAGTTGTACCGGGCAAGAACTTCAAGTTTCGGCTGTAAGAAACTCTTCCTTTGATGTCAACGCATACCCAACCAAAACCAATTTTTGAAACTGTTGCACCGGCACCGTTTCAAAACGCTCCATCGCCACCTCTTCTTCCTCCTCCGGCGAGATTCCTCCGTTTATCCTCATACCCACAAATACAAACAATCAAAAAGGAAATTTGAATTTTTCCTCACACTTCCCTTGAAATAGTCGATGGTGAATTTAATCAAATCACCCACTAAAAATAAATAACGGAAAAGTGAAAATCCTTTCAACTCAACACTCTTGTAAAAGCTCTTTTCCCCTTTTGGATTTCTGTGTAATGATAATAATAGGATATGAGAAACAGCGATTTCCATACGCTGCTGATTATCTCAGTAATAAACTAGGATTGTACATAAAGATCGAATAATTGAGCACATAGGCACACCAGCAAGAAGGGAAGAAAAAATAAAATTGGATGGTGGCAAAGGAATTAGAATGTTACACATTTTAATACCAGAAGACTGGCAATAAAGATTCAGTGGCGGTTCCACGCATTGAAAAGTGGCGTCGTCACAAAATTTTAAAAGTTCACGTTATATTATATCTATTAAATATATGGATGTTATATTATATTTATTAAATATATGAACATCTTAAAAATATTTAATTCAACCTCATGTTGATTATTCTTACTTAATTATCATTTTTATTTATAAATTTTAACTAGAAAAAAATTCATTCTCATTATTGTTCAATATTTATTTACATATACATGTGGAAAATAATTTTTGTTTTGATGTATTAATGCTCGACTTGGATAATTTATGAGTTTATTTCTTTAACCTAAATATCTTTTTGGTACTACAGAAATTGCATATAACCTATTTGATTTTTTTAAATGTTTGGTTTTTGATTTATCCAATAGTCAACAATTAATTAAGACCCTATTCTTTTCGATTTCTGAAAGCTGAACTGAATTAAACTTAACTGAATTTAACTGAACTTAATTGAATTGTAGTTGAAGAGAATATGGCCTAAGTGTAAGACCTTTTAGATTTCAGTATATTAACAACACAAGAAAGTGAAATAACACTATCATCATTTAAATCTAACCATTTTTTGTCAACCATGTATTTGTCAGTTATCAATGATTCATTAAATTATCATACAATTGAATATTTAAAACACCAAATATGTGAAAATTGAATTGATAAAATACTAAAAAAAAATTTCAAAGTTCAAACCAAAAAAACATTTAAATTATAAAGCACAACAAACAAAACTCAAATCGTTAATACTTGGATCCCACAGTATAAAACGTCTGGATTTACCACTGTAAAGATTGCTGAGGTTTTCAAGAATCTTAACAAGAACTTTCAGGAACATCCTCAAGACTAGCAATCAAATTCGCTTGGTGAGGATTTTCTAATCAATTTTTCTTCCTATATTTTTTCTCTTTTATTGTTCAAATGTATCTTGGTCCTTATACTAATATTATGTTTTCATGTTAGTGTCTTCACATAATTTTCTTGTTCCATTTTGATATTCTGCTATAGAAAATAAACGACGGTGTATAATTCGTGTGCTTTAGATTTAGTTTCATAAATAGATATTCATAGGATCAATATTCTTTAAAACTTTTCCCACATATGCACTTGAATATAATTAATGTATTGGTGCTACCATTCATGTGAGATGGCGACTGCAATAAGCTTAAGGTATATTGTGATTTTTTTATTGTATTCATTTCTTGGCAACACATAAATAAATGCTTCAGAATTCAGCAGAGATGGATTTCTTCTCTGAGTATTGTGATGCCAACAAGTATAAAATTTAGGAAGTTACTGAAAAAGGTAGTTACAAGATTATTTGTTCAACCTTAGACACTCGCACTGATGAAAGAGTGGTTATAAAGAAAATACATGACATTTTCGAACACAGATCAGATGCTGCACGCATTCTTTCTGAAATAAAGGTGCTTATAATTCTAAGACATCCAAATATTGTTGAAATCAAACATATAATGCTTCCATCATCAATAAAGGATTATTTATTTGTTTTTGAGCTCATGGTTTCTTATCTGCACCAAGTTATTAAAAGAAATGATCTAGAGAGCCCTATCCAATTTTCTATATCAACTTCTCAGGGTACTAAAATATATTCACACTAGTTTTAGATTTGATTGCAATATTTTGTACATATGTTTACTTAGTATTAGTAAATATGAATATCAAAATTGGCAACTGATTACAGGTTGGCCATTTTGTGAATGGAATATCAAAAGATGAGTGTAAGTATCTCTTTTGTCATTCTGTTGTACCATTTTTTGGATTAGGAAAGATCATTGCATTTAATAAACCATTTTCAATTACTAAATTGTGACCTTTGTTTTTTGACTTGGATCTTTGATCTATCATTTTAATATGCTTATTTTTGAAGTTTTGAACTACCATTAAGATTTTTCAAATTCTCTTTTCATTCCTTTTCTTGCACTTCAAATCTTATTCCTCTTTAAGTGTCTAGTTTTCTTGGAAAACATGGTATATATATGATTCTTTTATCGCGTTTTGTGTAGCAAATGTCACATGGAGATTCAAAACCTAAGAATATATTGGCAAATGTAAATTGTATACACTAAATTTGTGATTTTGGGTTAGCAAGAGTGGCATTTAATGATACCATTGCAGTAATATTTTGGACGTGTCTTCTATCTTGTTTGATGATCCATAGACTTCTGTCTACACTTTATCGTTTAAGGGACTAGTTATGTATTAAACCTATGCAACCTATGCAAAACTATAATTAAAGTGTAGACAGAAGTCTATGGATCATCAAACATGATAGAAGACTTTTCGTCCAAAATATTATTGCAAGGGTATCATTAAAATCCACTCTTGCTAACCCAAAATCACAAATTTACTGTATACAATTTACTTTTGCCAATATATTCTTAGGTTTTGAATCTCTATGTGATATTTGCTGCACAAAACATGATAAAAGAATCATACATATATCATGTTTTCCAAGAATACTATACACTTAAAGAGGAATAAGATCTGAAGTGCAAGAAAAGGGATGAAAGGAGAATTTGAAAAATCTTAATGGTAGATCAAAACTTCAGAAATAAGCATATTAAAATGCTAGATCAAAGATCCAAGTCAGAATACAAGGTCACAATTTAGTAATTGAAAATGGTTCATTAACTGCAATATTTTTTCCCAATCCAAAAAATGGTACAACAAAATGACAAGAGAGATACTTACACTCATCTTTTGATATTCCATCCACAAAATGGTCAGCCTGTAATCAGTTGTCAATTTTGATATTCATGTTTACTAATACTAAGTAAACATATATACAAATGATTGTAAACAAAACTAAAACTAGTGTGAATATATTTTAGCACCTTGAGAAGTTGATATAAAAAAATCGGATAGTGCTCTCTAATCAAGTCATCATTTGCTTTAATAACTTGGTGTAGATAAGAAACCATGAGCTCAAAAACAAATAAATAATCTTTAATTGATGATGGAAGCATTATATGTTTGATTTCAACAATATATGGGTGTCTTAGAATTATAAGCATCTTTATTTCAGGAAGAATGCGTGCAACATCCGAGATGTGTTCGAAAATGTCGTGTATTTTCTTTATAACCACTCTTTCATCAGTGCGAGCGTCTATGGTTGAACAAATAATCTCGTAACTACCTTTTCCAGTATCTTCCTAAATTTTGTACTTATTGGCATCACAATACTCAGAAAAGAAATCCATCTTTGCTGAATTCTGAAGCATTTATTTGTGTGTTGATAAGAAATGAGTACAATAAAAAAAATCACAATATACCTTAAGCTTATTGCAGTCGTTATCTCACACGAATGGTAGCAACAATACATTAATTATATTCAAGTGCATATGTGTGAAAAGTTTTAAAGAATATTGAATCCTATGATTATCTGTTTATGAAACTAAACCTAAAAAACCTGAATTATACAATACACAGTCGTTTATTTTCTTGTAGCAGAATATCAAAATGGAATAAGAAAATTATGTGAAGACACTAACATGAAAACATAATATTGGTATGAGAATCAAGATACATCCGAACAATAAAAGAGAATGTTAAATATAGGAAGAAAAATTGATTAGAAAATCCTCACCAAGCACATTTTAACAAGAATCTTCAAGAACTTTTCATTGCCTCTTCTCTTCATAATCTTGCAAATCAAATTAATTAATTCCACAATAAAGATTGGATCTTTACATTACAAAGATAGATAATTTAAGAGACAGTCAGAAACATAGGGCTATATCTACCAAAAAAAGAAACATGGGGCTAATCCAACAATGATAATCACTGTTTCTTTAATCATATCATAATCAATTCACAAGAAAAAAGCTTTCGGAAGATTATTATGTTGTGTGATTATATTGAATTAGCCATCTAATTAAGACGAAAGATTCAGTCTTTATAAAAGATTGTAATTTCCTTTGAGATGGTGTCTGGGTATGAGGATAAACAGGGAAATCACGCCAGAGAAGAGAAGGTGGTGATGGAGGATCTTGAAATGGTGCCATTGTCGATGGTTTGGCGTTGAAAAAAAAGAAGAGTTTTTTACAGCCAAAACCTGAAGCAGATCGCCATTGGAAAGATATACAACGGTAAAGAGGGAAAAGACTAGAGCTGTGGATATCGGAGACGAGAAAATGGAAAAGAAGTGGTGGTTTGGGGAAGAGAAAGAAGATAAATGACATTCAATTCCGTGACTGTTTGTTTACTCCAATATTAGGGTTTTCGTAGGTTATATGGTGGTAACCTTATAAAATCTGATCCATTGATTAAATTTAAATTGTTAAGATTTAATGTGATAGGGTTCTCTACCAACTACATATTTAAATTTTAATCTATAATATCAGTTTTATCCTCAATTTAATTTTAAAGAATTTTAATGTATAAAATAATACTTGATTTTTTGTAAATATAATTAACATCTCATTTTGTTTTGCTTCTATCCAATTATTATATCATTCAATTAAAATTTTTCACTTTCCTATCCAAAAAAACTACACTGACATTTATTTTTGACAATATTACCCTTTTTCCATTCTTTTTTATGCATAGTAAAACTAAAAAACTTTGAATATGTGCATTCATCCTCCCTATTTCATTTAGTGAAGCGTATTTTTCATCATTTTTCAAATTTTCATTCACATTTTTTCATTTCTTTCATACCAAAATTATCTTATCTATAATTTTTTTTGTTTTTTTTCTTCCGTGAAATAAATAAGCAGCAGAGATTTTAGTGCCAACATCTGAAGCTGCATTTCCAAGCCCCAAAACCTAAGGAACCAGACCCCTCGGCTCCAGCTCAAATATTGTTGAAGATAGCCAGCTAGAATCCCCAAAAAATGAGCCATTTTCGAAGGTGTCTGCGTAAGTCGAGATGAAATTGGAACATCACTTACCCCACTTTTTCTTCCCAATCCTGCAGCTCCTAGATTAACACAGAATTCTCCATTCTTATATATATAACTAAAATTTTAGTTAGTGTCCAGAGTTAAGTCATATTCTCTTCAAATTCACTCATATTCTTTTCAAATTCTGAAAGCAAAACTAAACTTAACTGAACTTAATTTAACTAAATTGAGCTTATTTCAATGTAAATTTATAACTATACATAGTTGAACTTAACTGAATTTAACTTAACTTAGTTGAACTGAATTTAATTGAATTGTAGTTGAAAAGAACAGGTTATTAGCTGATGATCCCTAGTTTGCTCCTATTCCACCACCCAGAAAAACTGACTCTACATATTTGAAGGTGACAAGATCTTTTTAATGGCCAACGAATCTTCAAGCTAGTGTCAATGTCATTGAAAAATCAAATCCAATTAAAGGTTTAAATTTAATCTTTTCTCTTCCACACAGTACGAGAAAACTTTTTTATTAACTAGTAAAAACATGAAAATTAAATCCTAGTTCTTCCAATTTATTTTTCCGGATAGTTCACTTTATTGAATTAAGTTTGGTTTAGTTCATTCAATTGGAAATAAAGACTTTTACTTTGTTTTGAAATTGCAATTAAATAACAAAAATCTAGATTGCATTTTTAGCTCAGTGCATCAAGTAGAAGCAATTGCCTTTATATGGAAAAGTTTAATTAAAAGTAAAGAGCACTAAAAAGAGGAAACACATTCCAGCTTAAGACGTTGACAAAGGGAGCATGAATGCATACATGTTGAAAGAGTTTTAGTTTTATTATGATTAGAGAATAAAAAAGGGCAATATATAGTCAAAATAAATATAATATTTGGATGGAAAGTGAAATTTTTTGTAAAAGGAGGTAGTAGTTAGATAGAAGTAAAATAAGAGGTATAGATTATACCGAAAAAATATAAGAGCTTTTTTACAAATGCATAAATATAAAAACATAATTTACGCAAATTATCACTAATTGTAAGAAAATCTAACTACTTAGATATAATTGTAATTTTGTACTACCTTATTAACAATGGTCTTCTCTCTTTTAATTAATATAAATTTCTTAACTTAAAACTACTATAACTCTCAAACCGTTAATTTTTTCGAAACAACTTTTTAAATTTTTTTTTCATTTTTATTTTTAAAATAAGATCCAATTCGATATACTTTCGACAAAAAAAATTGAAAGTTAAAATTGGTATAATTCATATTATACGAGTTTGCATTTTGATATAATTTTCATTGTACTTGATTTTTTAAAGATGATATAATGCGTATTATACGAGTTTGCAATTTGGTATGATGTTCATTAAACTAGATTTTTTATATAAAGAAATCTGTTATAATGAACATTATACCAAAATGCAAACTCGTATAATATGAATTATACCAATGTTTATCGAAAGTATATCGAGTTAGATCTTGTTTTAAAGATAAAAATGAAACGAACAAAATATTTTAAAGAATCATTTCGATAACGATTTGAGAGATATGATTATTTTAAGTCAAGAAATTCAAACTAATTAAGAGAGAAAATGTTTTTATTAGTAGAATTATAATTCACATAAGAAATATAATAAACAAAATTACTAATATATGCTATTTAGGATAAAATTACAATTAAATCTAATTAGTTAACATTTCTTATAATTCCCCTTAATTAAAATCACAAAGAAGTTATAATTATTACCCAATTAAATTACATATTTGAAAAGTCAAACCAACTAAACCAATGTGTGACATTCATGAACTCGCTAGTTCCTTAAGAGAGTTAGTAAGAAGCTATTAAAGTTGATGAGGACTTTCCTAAACTTACTGGATAAATATCCATTGTTCCAATTCATAATCATAAAAAGTCGTGTAACAAAATTGTTAATAGTCCAATGCCTAGCTTATATCCTTAATCATATTTTAGGTTTTTATTTTTAATTATCAATTTAAAATGTGACAGAGATTATTTATATTTAAAATTCTGAAATTCTAAGCTTTTCGCTTACCAAATTGGATATTTTGATTTTGGAGTAAACGTTGGACGAAAAACAGAGGTGATCTTAGTGTGGAGGTCAATTAGGCAATCGTCTAGGTCCCAAAAATTAAAGGGTCTGAAAGATTATATATATCTACATTTTACTGTTGATTAGTTGACTATTGCTATTGAAAACTACATTTTCATTGATATAGGGCATCATGATATATAATTTAGATTAGGCCCCATAATTGGTAAGGCCGGTTCTGTCGATGGATAGTTCCTAATTAAAGATTGGAACCAGAGTTGTTTTGGTATGCAGGTCGTACTAGGGATGTAAACAAACTGAATTGAGATCAAACCTTAAGATCGGCTCGAAGCTTGTCAAGTCTAAACGAGTCTTATTTTACACAATTAAACTTATTAACTATTTTATTATAAATACATCCATTTGCAAAATTAAAAATCAACACATGTAAAATATATAATCTAAAACAAAAGGTTAAATGGAGAAATTAAATTAAGTATTTTTAAGAAGTGATATGAATGAAAATAAGAACTTTAGGTATCCATTAAATATTAAGGTAATTAAACCATATACCCAAAAAAGCTAGATTTTATTGTTTTTACAACAATAAGGAATTAATATTCGCTTTACTATTTTATTTGATACTTCTTTTGCTTTTACCTTTTTCCCCTTGTAACTATTTCTTTCTCTTATTTAATTTGAATTTCGCAACTTCAAACTTTCATATCTCACAAACCGTTGATTTTTTTTAATCGATGCTTTGAAATATTTTGTTCGTCTTAATTTTATCTTTGAAATGACATACACTTTAAAATTTTCGAAAAATAAAAAATTTATCGCAATCTTATACATAGTATAATAGCTGTATAATAAAAATAATAATTTTTCATCAAGGCGTTATACAATGTATAAGACTGGTATAATGTATTTTAAAAGATACTATATATAATACATTATAGCACTCTTATATCATGTATAACACCTTCATGAAAAAATAGTAAAAACAGATATTATACAACTATTATACTATGTATAAGACTACAACAATTTTTTTTACTAGAATGTGAGTTTTGTTGTAAACATAACCACTATTAGACAATATATAAGAGCTTTCACATTAAGTTTAAGGTTTTCATTCCATGATTTTTATGGGGAAATCGGTACCGCTATAAACATAAAGGAAAAAAAATCTATATAAATTCATTATACAACTTTATACCATATGTAACGCCTTTATGAAAAAGCAGTAAAAAGGCATTATACCACAATTATACACTGTATATGATTGCGAAACATTATTTTATTTTTCGAAAAAATCAAAGTGTGTTTCATTTTAAGATAAAATTAAGACGAATAAAATATTTCGAAGCGACGATTTTAAAAAATTAACGGTTTGTGAGATATAGACGTTCGAGTTACAAAATTCAAATTAAATATGAGAGAAAATGTAGTTATAAGGATTGACAAAGTGAACTCAAAAAATGGTAAAAAGAAAAAATATTTCTCCTTTTCATGTAAAACAAAGAAAAAAAATTTATTATTGAGTTTTGCAAAATTAAAGATTTGTAGAGCCTAAATTTTATAAAAGTATAAGGTAAACAAAAAATAGCCCTAAACATTATACATTTTTTTCTTAATTAAAAATATTTAAAACAAGAATATACATACATCAAATATAAAATATTAAAAAATAAAACGAGCCGGTTCGCGAACTTTTAAACTGAACTTAAATATATCGAACCAATCTTGAACTTGAATTAAACTTTATCAAATCGAGTTTTACCCAAACTTTGACTGAACCAAGCTCAAAATACTCACGAATTGTTCAAATAGGTTGGAATAAAGAGGTAGCAATGGTGCGATGCGAGGAGTCCTTTTCGTGTTAGCACCTTAAAGAGAGTTGGTTTATGGGCAATATTTTTTTACGAATTATTAGTAAGAGTTGACTGATGACGTCATAAATGTGCCATTTGAACTCATATGTTCTCAATTTAGTAATAATAATGATACCTGTATAGTTGGATATTGATGATTGTCGTCATTTTTCCAACACTCACTAGTGCAGAAATGGTTTTTCCGGACGGTTGTTTTCGGTTTTTCCGGACGGTTTTGAACCGTCTGCACAAGCCGCGACGCGATTGATCAGGTACTTTTACGAACGGTTGTGAACCGTCCGGAAAAGGAGCAATACAGACGGTTCTTAGTAAAGAACCGTCCGGAATGCTATTAAAACTGATTTTTTTTAGTTGTGATGTAGGGTGCAAAGAGCAATCCGGACGGTTCTTTAAAAAGAACCGTACGGAATACTAGCAATCCAGAATACTTTTTTTTTCTTTATTGATACTTTTTCCTATAAAATTGGATTGAAGGGAGCCCATCTGGTGTCATTTATCAATTACACATAGACAAATATGTGTTTTTCCACCAATTAAAGTACTGAGCAATTAAGCAACATTGTGTAAAATACTTCATTCAAATTTGA
>CATIWQ010153815.1:0-10764 GCA_949673415.1 Euphorbia schlechtendalii
ATATCCTTCATGGATATATTTACAAATATGTTCTGCAGGAACATATAAATTAAAATTTATCATAACAAAAATAAATAACATAATAGAAAATAAATAGCAAATGATAGGAATAATAATAAAATACCTTCAACAAAAACACAGATATAGAGACTTAGCGTGCTGATAACGTATTGTAAATAAAATGAACAAACAAGAAAATAAACTATAGAAATGTGAAGCATAAGATAAATGGAGAGAAAGTAAGGAAGAAGTGATCTTATTCTTCTTATTAAGTCAATGGGGTAAGTCAATACTTATATACAAATACAATGGATATGTAAAGACATAAGTTACATAATACTAATGAAGAGTTAAGTTTGACATCAATGGACATCAATACATATGTTACAAAACATATATTTACAACAACAGTTGTTTTTTTCATAAATAAGAGACATCTTTCTCTCAATTTAGTTAAATAAGGAGATTGATCCTCAATCCAATATTTTTTTTTTTTTTCTCGGAAGGTGGTGGCTATCAAAACCAATGCTTAACGGTTGCTGATATTTCCTACATTTGTAAACAATCATAAGCAAATGATATCAAATTCTAGAATGGTGAAACAATAAATGAAAGATCCGTATCAAAGTGAAGGTGGAGATTATGAATTTGATAACAATTTTTTTGTAAATAAAATTGACTCTATATATTATAATAAATCAAATAATAATGATTTTATGTGATGACGTTAGTAAAAATGAAATAAAGGAAGACCATATAGGACCACCCCCGCAATTAATGTGGATCTTCTCGATCATCATATTTATTTTGATCAGCGGTCACCTAATTGAACTCGTTTTTCAAATTAGTTGCCATTTTAATGCAACACATCTTTACCTAAATAATTTGATACAATACAAAAGGTAACGGCAATTTCAACCCAATATGGAACTTACCCAAAAGGGTATGCATATTATTTTCATTTATAGTTTGGAAAATAGAACATTATCATTTTCATATAGTCAATCCGTGTAACTTACTTGTTTATATAATTAAATGGCTGAGTTGAGATACCAAAAATGATGTAGGAATTTGTATTAAAACATTAAGGAAAATGATTCTTTAACGTTGAGGTTAAACATTATTTTAAGGTTGACTTAATCTTTACCTTTCATTTCAAAATGTTTTTTTCATTCTCTTTTCTATGATTATGAGAAATAAGAAATAACAATACTTTAATGTTTGACCCTCAATATGAGAAAATCTTTTTCCAAACATTCAACATGTATACTTATTTTTTTGAGCTCGAGATGAAGTAGTAAACAGAGGTTTTTTTTGGTTACAAACCGTTAAGGAAAATTGAAATCTCTTTTTATTTTTAGCAATTTAACTCATTTTATTGAATGAAGTCAAAAACTCTTACAATCTTACGAATATATATAAACACAATAAAAATATGAACTTCTTTCAATTGTGGGTTATATACCGTGACACTTATAACTTATGTCGAGAATCAACCTTGAAAATTATACATTGGTTTAATACCATGAACTTGTCACGAACAAACTAACGCAACTATGAATTTTCAAAAGTATCATATATCTCTTTAAGATGATGTTTCTCTGAATTTAAAAGTTAATCAAACTTACTTAAAAGTAAAATTTTAAATTAAAAGTTAATTAGTTTAGTGTTTCTTTGAATTTTTTTCAACTTAAAAAAGTTACTTTTAAGTAAAAAGTAAGAAATAGGTAATACTTACTTTTTAAAAGTGATTTTTTTTTCAAATCTACTTTTTAACCAAACAAATTACAATATTACCCCTATATTATATTCAATACTTTTATAAAACATATACTTTATAGTTTTTTCAAGATTCAACAACTTAAAAGTGACTTTAAATTCAATTTTGAGAAACACTTTTAATGACTTAAAAATCGTTTTACAGAAACACTTAACTACTTATTTTTAAACTCCTTAAAAGTAAAAAAAAACACTTTTAAATTATAAGTGACAAGTCATAAGTTTGGAAAAACACCCCCTAACTTGTTTAAATTGCACTAGGTTTACTCACTAGGTCGGTGTTTAATTTTTTTAACATTATAAAGGATATCATTTTCATGATTTCTCTCAAGATTTGGTTTCTCTAAGTTTGCAAATCGGAAAAGTCATATATTTAAACAAATCTCAATCATCCATTGAGTTTAAATGACTAAAATTTTAATTGTTTATACAGTATATAACACAATTAAATTAATCATTAAAAATGAATATTTGAAATTGGTTAAAATTTATAAATTTTAATGGCATGATAGAAAATACGTGAAAAGCGTTGGACTTGTATGAATACGTGTCCCACCAAAATTCGGGTCATAGATCAGCCACAGTTGCACTCATTTTGTACGAACTCCAAGTGCAAACACAACCAAAACTTAAAAAAACTGAGTTGTTATAATTTGATGAAAGTAGTTGTAGCTTCATCAAAGTTTAACATTAAATGACAAAAGAATCAGAGGAAAAAGGAGTATAGTAATAAGGATTTGTAAAGTCAATCTAACAGAGATAGTAGTTGATGCTGATGTTATTAATAGCTTTCAAACTCCACCTGGATGTCTTTTTAAGTTTGATGCTCTTCTTGTCCCTATCTTTAATTAACACACAAATACTATTATTTACATCTAATCTAAAACCCATCCTAGTATATTTTAAACCAACCCTCTTTATTTTATTTATTGTTCTTCGTAGCACTGCCCAGAAAAGGGCATTTTGGTAGTGTGAGTGAGAGAGAATAAGTTGTTATGTGAGCTGTGAAATTCTTGTACAAATTTCTCAGTTTTTATTAACTTGTTTCACATGGCTTCACAAATCTCACTCACTCTCTTCCATTCTCTCTCTCACTAGCATTTCATTTTTGTAGAGAGAGATATGAAATCATGATCAATTTTCAAAGGGTAACCATCCATTTATGGTTGAAATTCCACTTCTTTGTTCTTTCACTTGTTTTTCTCAGTTCCTTTGGGTTAAACACTGATGGGATCCTTCTGTTTTCTTTCAAATACTCTGTTTTAAGCGATCCTCTTAATGTTCTTCAAACCTGGAATTTCTATGATCAAAATCCATGCTCTTGGAATGGAATTGCTTGTTCTGATTCTCGTGTCACTTCCTTATCTCTCCCCAATTCTCAGCTTCTTGGTTCAATTCCTGCTGATCTTGCCTTGATTGAAAATCTCCAAATTCTTGATCTTTCTAACAATTCCCTTAATGGGTCCTTGCCTTTTACTCTTTTCAACTCAACCCAACTCCGAATTCTTGATTTATCGAACAATTTGTTGGCCGGAGAGATATCGGAGACTATAGGCCGGTTGCAGAATCTTCAATCGCTTAATCTGTCCGATAATGCCTTGGCCGGAATCTTGCCTTCGAGTATTTCTACTCTTTCTAATCTTACTGTTATTTCTTTAAAGAATAATTATTTCTTTGGTCCAATTCCTACTGGGTTTCGAGCTGTTCAAATTTTGGATCTTTCTTCTAATCTCATCAATGGGTCTTTACCGCGTGATTTTGGCGGTAACAGTCTCCGTTACTTGAGCATTTCTTTTAACAAATTATCCGGCCAAATCCCGGCGGAATTTGCTGCAGCAATCCCGCTTAATGCTACATTAGATCTTGCGTTCAACAATTTAACCGGCGAGATTCCGGATTCCAGCATTTTCTTGAGCCAGAAAGCAAATTCATTCGCCGGAAATCCTGATCTCTGCGGCGAACCAACGAGAAATTCATGCCCAATTCCTTCTTCCCCGTCATATCTCCCAAATGCATCCGCCGCTACTTCTCCACCAGCAATTGCCGCCATTCCAAGAACATCCGCCACCGGCCCAACGACCTCCACTTCCTCCAGCGGCAACACCGGGATGAAGCCGGGAACCATAGCCGGAATCATAGTCGGCGACATTGTCGGCGTTGCGATTCTCGGAACAATTTTCTTCTACGTTTACCACCAATTGAAACACAGAAAACCCAACGAAACAACAATCCAGAAACAAGCAAAGGACGAAACTTGGTCATCCTCTTCATCGGAGTCAAAAGGGTTCACTAAATGGTCATGTTTACGCAAGACAGGTGACAACGAAGAAGAACCCGATACGGATTCCACAGCTTCTGAAAACGACGTCGTGCATCAGAAAAGTCAAGAACAAAACAAAGCAGGCACATTAGTGACGGTTGACGGGGAAAAAGAGCTAGAACTTGAAACGTTGCTAAAAGCATCGGCTTACATATTAGGGGCTACTGGTTCGAGCATAATGTACAAAGCAGTTCTTGAAGACGGAAGTGCCCTAGCGGTTCGGAGAATAGGCGAAAACCATGTGGAACGGTTCAGGGATTTCGAGAGCCAGGTTCGGGTCATTGCTAAACTGGTGCACCCGAATCTGGTTCGGATTCGTGGGTTCTATTGGGGGGTCGATGAGAAGCTTATTATTTATGATTTTGTCCCCAATGGCAGCCTGGCTAATGCTCGTTACAGTGAGTTGTTCTCTCTTTTCTTTTTGCCTTTTACCTTCGTTTTGTCTTTTGGATGCGCACGTTAGCATGTTCGCTGGGTGTGTGCTATCGTGAACTGAAAATTGAATACTGTAGACGGCAGACTTTGACGGTGGAGTTGTTGCAACTCCAACATTTGTTTTTAATTGTATGGCCCATTGAGTGGAAAAGTCAACAACTGTATGATTTGGTCCTTTTTGTAATCGTTCACTCTACGGCGTCTGATAGCGATATGCGTTATTTATACTTCATTTATTTCCCCTGCAAAGTACGTCTGATGTATGCTAAGTTGCTAACTTGCGCCCATTGTGTGTTTCAGGAAAAGTGGGCTCTTCACCTTGTTCACATTTGCCATGGGAGGCCCGGCTCAAGATTGCCAAAGGAGTTGCACGTGGGCTTTCATTCCTCCATGACAAGAAACATGTGCATGGAAATCTGAAGCCCAGCAACATTCTTTTGGGCCCCGAAATGGAGCCCAAAATCGGAGATTTCGGACTTGAGAGGCTCGTTATGGGTGATACGAGCTCCAAGGCCGGAGGTTCGACTCGGAATTTCGGTAGCAAAAGATCAACAGGGTCTCGCGACAGTTTCCATGACTACTCAGTTGGGCCCAGCCCAAGCCCAAGCCCAAGTTCAATTGGCAGTCTATCGCCTTACCATGCCCCGGAGTCGCTTAGAAGCCTAAAGCCCAACCCGAAATGGGATGTGTATTCATTTGGGATTATATTGCTAGAGCTACTAACGGGAAAAGTTATCGTTGTGGATGAGTTAGGGCAGGGGAGTAACGGACTTGTAGTTGATGACAAGAACCGGGCATTGCGGATGGCTGACGTGGCAATTCGAGGTGACGTGGAGGGGAAAGAAGAGGCCCTGCTGGCATGCTTTAAGTTGGGTTATAGTTGTGGTTCTCCTATCCCACAAAAAAGGCCAACTATGAAAGAAGTGGTACAAGTACTAGAGAAAATTCCAAGTTCAGCCAACTCGTCCATACCATACTTTTATGGGCACTAATGAATAAAAGATTAAAAGGGATGTAAATGTATAAATTGACTTATAGGTGGGTATTAATTTATATTTTGGGGTTGAGCTGTACTTTTTGTGATATTGTTGGTATAATTTTGTGTGTGTGATTAATCCTTTCAACTTACTAATTTGGAACTCGTCCATACCATATTTAATTTTTTAGTTAATGATTGCAAGATTTAAATGTTCTTTTCAAGTTCTTTATATAGTAGTGTTATTTCACAACTATAATTCTATAAGTTGACCTATGTATTCATAACGGCAATGACTTTCTCAGATGCCACAATAAAATTATCTAATTGTTGGAGCACATAGAGTTTAGTTTTCCTTATATTTGTTTATCTTCAATTTTTTGTTTTGTAGACTTTAAGAATGACAAGTCGAATATGCGTGTCGTGTTAGATTTCAACTAAATTTGAAGTCGTTCAGTATCATCTTTTTTTTGACTTATACAACATCTATGCAATTGGGAGATGTAAGAATACGAAGAATTACCAATAATTATAATTTCCCTACCCAAACTCAAACTGAAATGGTCGTTTGTGAGATTTAAGTGAGTATAACAATGGTGAGATATGCATTGTTGGGGAGAAATTGTTGTGAGATTGACTGAAATCTCAAAAATCTCACAAAATGACACAGAAATGGAGCAAAGAGTAAGAGAAGAGAAAATTGTTCCCAATCTATCCCTATTGACGGAATATATGATAAAACTCTGATTTGTAGGAACCCCAAACTTCCTTTTTCAAAAAAAAATCTCAAATCTCTTTTCGCAAACTGTGAAACCACGAGATAATTTTTTGAAGTTTACTTTAACTATATCATCTCTATAAAACGGACATGTATATATATGGAAATCGTTAGTATCATGATTTATTAATGTAAAACATTGATCTCGTTTTTTATTGCGTTGTGAAATCATTACAAAAATATGGAATATCAATTGTTTTAAAAATTATTGTTAGAACAAATGTTAATTTGCTAATAATTATAGTGAAATTATATCTATTGATATATAAGTATACAAATTTTGCAGATGAGAAATACAAAATTTTATTCAATAACAGTAACTAAGAAAAACATTAATTTTTTATGAAAAAAACAAAATAATTTAAAAAATAAATACATGAAATAGTCAGCAAACTAAACGAGACAGTACACAATGTTCTACCAGGCCTCTGCTTGGGCTTTTAGAAAATGGGCTTCGTAGGACCCATGGCTCAGGGTTTATAAACGGCACCAACAACGGCTCTCTCTGTGTCAGACCATTTTTGAATTGAAAAAATCCCGCTCCTCTCTATTTTTAAACTCTCTTCCTCTCTGTATCCTTCCTGTCAAAGCGCCTCCCCTCTCTCTCAGTTACTATACTCACAAGCATAGTAATCTGAAATTCGAGATGGCGACCAATATAGGGATGATGGATGCTGCTTATTTTGTTGGAAGATCTGAAATTCTCTCCTGGATCAACTCCACTCTCCAACTCAATCTCTCCAAAGTTGAAGAGGTTTTTCTTCTTCTTTTTTTAAATTTCCTCTCTGTTGATTTTTTTATGTGTTTTATTGAATGATTTCTGATTGCCTTGGCTTGGATCCCTGAAATTTAGGCCTGTTCCGGTGCAGTTCACTGCCAGCTTATGGATGCCGCTTATCCTGGGATGGTGCCTATGCACAAAGTCAATTTTGACGCTAAGAGTGAATACGAAATGATCCAGAACTACAAAGTCCTTCAAGATGTCTTCAACAAACTTAAAATCACTAAGGTCTGCTCAATTTATTGAGTTCTGATTCTGCGTTCTACGATTTCCACTGAAGACGTATTTGTATTTTTAATTTCTTTGACTGATTTGCATTTTGGTTGTGTTTCCTGTGCCTCTTAGCATATTGAAGTTAACAAACTTATAAAAGGAAGGCCGCTAGATAATTTGGAGTTCATGCAGTGGATGAAGCGGTACTGCGATTCTGTCAGTGGTGGAACTCTCAGGTAAATCATCAGCCCAAGATCTGCTTCTCCACTTTCAAGTTCTCGCTGATTTTTTGATAAACTGTTATCCTTTGTGTAGCTTAATTTTCTGTGCTTGTGAAATCGGAACTAAGATTAATTGCATCCCTGCAAGAAGAATTTTGTTGTAGTTCTTTTAGTTGATGAGTTATTTTGTTTGTTTACAATTTCATTTTCGATACGTGCAAACTTATAATGAATCTGTTATCTTGAAAATCTAAGTTGTTGAAGTTTAGTCTCTATGCTTCAATTACGTTTGTTCAATTCATTTCAAGATTTGTTGTTGTTTCATGTTTGGCAACTAGGGAAATTGAAATGCTTAGATTTTGATTTTTCTACAAGGTATAAATCAGTGAGTAGTGAAAAAAGATCAATCACAATGCCTATAATTTTGATGTCAGATTTTTCAATTCAAACTTCAGCAACTGTGTTCATTGTCCTTCCTGGTATTCTAAGCAATCCTGATAAGTGTTAGAAATAGGGGGTTACTCGGACGAATTTGAAGTCATGAAACACTTTTAGATTGAAACTTATTTGACGGTTCTACCAGATATTTTAATCGGATAAAATCAGAATTTTGACAAGTACTTGGAATGAGAATTTGTTGTGGAAAGATGAAAAATGAACCATATTAGTTTTTTGTCCAATGCTAAGTTTATCTCGACCCTAGCCAAGGGCGCTGCTCCTTGGACCCCTCCAGGGGCGGCCCCTGGACCCCGCACTCTGCAATCCGCACTCTCCCAACCTATTCGATGTAATATGAAGATTGCATTGGTCAACTAATCGATTCAGTTACACTAAAATACTAACAATAAGCATGACAGTATGTTTTCCAGTTCAGTTATGTATAGATGGATTCAAAGGCTCCTAGATTTACTTAATTGCTTTGTTGTTAGTTACAATCCATTGGAAAGGAGAGAAACTAGCAAGGGAGGGAAGGAAGTGAGCAAGAAAGGCCAACCAACTCAATCTTCGGCCAAGAGTTCAGCAGCTGCCCCCAGACCACAGTCCTCTCATAATGCCAGAAGAACTGATGCATCTTTTGTCAATGCAAACCCCCCTACAAAACCTTCAAAACCAGCCCCTAGCATAGTTCCTGCATATGATGAACAGGTAAAAATTATTGAAAGACTCAAATCTCCACAATACCAATGTCCTCAAAACTAAAACAAAATTTGATTTGATATGCAGATCACAGAATTGAAGCTATCAGTGGACAGCCTGGAGAAGGAGAGGGATTTCTACTTCGGAAAACTGAGAGATATAGAAATACTGTGCCAAAGTCCTGCCATAGAAAACCTACCTGTAATGTTCCTTTTAACATTCATAGAAAAGCAGACAAAATTTTATAATTACTGTGAAGAAGTTATGTAAATTTGTTAACTAAACATGCAGGCTGTGGCTGCAATAAAAAGGATACTTTATGCTACAGACGATGATGCGGCAATCGTGGCAGAAGCACAAGCCATGTTATCTCGCCAAGAGAAGGAAGCAGATCATCTAAGCCCCATAGTCGAGTTATCATCGGAGGAGAAGACGAGTTCTGATTGTCAAAAGAGGAAAAAAATTGTGAATGCCGACGTTGAAGCCACTGGCATCACAATATTGTCGCCGCGACAAAGGCTTTCCGATGCTTCTGATGTCCATTGCAGTGGGTCACCTCTTATGACCTATTGATGAAATAGTCGTGTTGAATTTATCTTAGTTCTAGAGTTACATTTGCAGGACATACAGTAAACAATTTATATACTATTAATGTCTCTTTAAGATTTGATATTTTTTTATAGATGATGTGTTGCAATTATGATATATAATATTGATGGTATTATTTGTGACATTTGGAGGAGTTAACATGAGACAAGGTCAACCTCAGGTTATAATAAGAATTCCCGTTATTATATCCAAGTAATGAAAGGCTTAGGATTGATATAAAAAGTTTTCTTCCCTGTTATTGTGTGTAACATACACAAAACTTGAATTCCATTTCAACCCCATTCAGATCATCCAATATGTCATCGAACATGCATACAAAATCCGGAAAGGTAAAATCTCAATTCGTGGTGACAATTTTTGATGCTTAGATTATGTGAATTGTGTTGTATTTTGATGGTATTATGGGCAGGAAGTGGTGACTAGTAATGCCGAGGGCGAAATGGAGAAAAGGATAGAAACAGTAGATTATCGGTCATCGGCGGGACAAGGGCAAGAATTAAGAACAGTGGAAGTGATTCACCAATGCCATACCCCACCGAAAACTTCCAATACCAGCGGAGGTGTGTTGGCTAATGCCGCCGAATCTGTGGCTTCTAGTCTTAAATCTGCCAAGGATGTAATCACCAAAAAATGATATCATTATAGCTGCAAAAAAAAAAAAAACTGTTGCAAATCTTTAGTTTCAAATTTCCCTTTAGTAACTCCGAATCAATTGAGCAACATATGTTTCTCAATCAATTTTGTTTCTTATCTGTGTAAAATTTGTTCCACCATGTGCGCTAGAGAATAACATGATGTAGTTGTATCTTTAGTTGGACACAAAAACATACCAATTTTTTTTTATGTTTAATACACTTTACATTGAATATTGACCAAGTCAAGTATGAATGCGTATATTTTAACCAACCTTTTGGGTGTAGGATTCCATGATTTTAAATTGAATTCAGGTTTTAAAAAATTAATTTACATTCAGTGTAAAAAAAATTTTACCATCTGACCCAGCTAATTAGGATTCATGACAAGCCATTTTTATCATTTGTGGGTCAAAATGGGTTCATTTTATGATCTTGTTAAAGTGATCTATATTATCGACCTTAGGATGAAAAGACAATAAGAATGACAAATCGTGTAAAATAAATAATTTTAATCAAATTATCTATGTGAATCATGTTGCCTTGTGAGAAATTAATATCTTAAATTTATTATTTCAATTTGTTCATTATCAAAACTTTATTCTTCTACATCCTTTAGCAGAATCTTATTCTATTCTACATTTTTTCCCAAAATTTTGTACCTTTTAGCTTATATATTAAGCAAACCAAAAGCAACTTTTTCATAACTTCATCCGGCTCCAAAATTTTCAAGGTATTCATGCTCACTACAAGAAAATCGCTAGATTGCAACGGATTTTGCAACGGATATTGCAACGGAAACACCAATCTGCAACGGAATTGCAATGGAATGGATTCCGTTGCAATATGCGTCCTTGCAGATTGGTCAGCAACGATTTGAAAT
>CATIWQ010153823.1:0-25041 GCA_949673415.1 Euphorbia schlechtendalii
TAGTTTGATCTTTAATAATAGGCATCTAAATAATTGCATATTTCCTGCCATGAATGATGTCCACAACAATACAAAGCATTGCATATTTCCTACCATGAATGATGCCCACAATAATACAAAGATGTGTTCCTTCTTTGTATCCAAAACTTTAGAATTTATTTCACGTTCCACTTTTAAAATTCCAATTAACCTTCTAAACTTGGCAAAAATACATCAGTTTATCTCTTCAATAATATGTGTCAATATCTGGTTGAAAAGAGAAAAATTAATAAATAAAATTTTTGAAAAATCAAACCAACCAGATTTTAACACGTGCCTTTAAGAGGCTAAGTAATTAACTTGTACCAAATTCTGGGGAGTAATTAATTTTTTTGCAAGTCGAGACATCCAATCTTTGTTACCAATTTATATGGGGAAATAATGGATATGAACCTAATATAATAATGTTTTCCTCCCTTATATTTTCAATCTCACATTTTCCTTGTCTTCTTTTGCCTCTCTATTTCTGCCTTACAATCCCATTTAGAGACCAATTTTGGCATTGCCACGACCAATAATGATCGGTATTTTGATTCCCATCATTTTCAATCATTATCTTTGCTCAACTATTGTAAGCATATTACATGTCTATAACTTATATATCTTTACCAAGGCCGTCTCGGAAATTCTCGGGACCCTGAATAAAAAATTGTAATTCGGCCCTCACAGAATGAAAGTATGTATAAAAAATTTCAAGGATGAATTTAATATTTCGTCAATATTCATACACAATAATACTTTTAATAAACTTTGATAAATACGTATTAGGTATTAGGATTCCAATAGTATCATTTGAAAAATATCTATTGAATTATTTATATTCAATATGAGACCATATAAATTAAAAATTTGAAAGTGAAATAAAATTGAATAGAAGAATTGTATGATTTTGAGAAAACAATATATATTTTTAGTAAAAATAAAACATTTTATTAGTTTAACCTAATTAAAAATTGTGAATAAACTTCCTTAAGAAGTTAATAATGTTAACAAAAAGTTATATAATAAATTAAAAATTTTTGATAATATTTATTTTTGAGAGAGTTGAAAAATAACACTTGTTGAAGATAATATATATTTTTTTAAATACCGAGTTACAAATTTATTGGTTCCATTCTAAAAACCACTCTTTGATATTAATCTTCATTGAAAGATAATTTTTATTCGATTATATAAAGTATTTAAATGTTAATATTGATATATTTATCAAAATAAAGATAATTAAATTATAATTATAATTTTTAAAAGAGTAGTTAATATAATTCTTCAAAAATAAATTCTTTAGTATAATAAGGAGAAATTAAACATATTTTAAAGAAAATATTATTTGAAGTATTGAAAATGAATTTGTTAGGTTAAGCAATCTAATTTATATAATAATAATTTTGAAAGATAAAGAGAAAAGGAAATAGAAATATTGAAAATGAGAAAGTTAAGGTTTGAACCTGGTTGTAAGGGTAGGATAGCAAATGTTTAACACACTCTAACCTTTTGCACTAGAATTAATTAATGTCCTATCTTTCACAGTTAATATATATATTTATTATTTTCTATACTCAAACAATACCCGGAATAGAATTTTGAGGCTCTCGAGAAAATTGGAGCCCTGAGCGATCGCTCACCTTGCTCCTGCTAATGGCCTGCCCTGACTTTTATTATTATTAAATTCCATTATACCTACAACATATATATAAAAATTAACATAACCACTTACAAATTAAAATATAAATATTTACATATTTATTTCTATAATCCATTTTACAATATTATAAAATTAAAAAAATTATTAATTTAATAAAAATAAAAAATAATATTATAAATAATAGATATTAAACAACACAACAAACTAACATAAACACATCATTGAAATACATAAAAATACAACAATTTCACACTAAAACATAATTATAAAAATAAAGGTACAACAAAAACACTAACACATATTACACTTTTGTTTGTTAATACTAAACAATTACAAAATAAAACAATAATCAAATAAATATATAAAATAAAACTAATAAAAGAAAAAAGAAAAAAAATAACATTAAATTGTTTGGTGCTGGCGTGCTACTGTAGCAGCACCAAAAATTGACGTTGAGAATTGGCGCTCCATTGGAGCACCAATTCCCCTCCAACCCACATTTGGAACGGGGTTGGAGTTGCTCTTAGTCAATGAAACTCAACAATAACCCATTATATTAAAATAGAAATCTCAAGATGAGGCTTTACCGCAGAAATAACCCGCTATATTAAATGACATGATACTAGAGTTTTTTATATTTAAACGTCAATTGTTTGAATCGTGAGTCATGACAACTTAATTTAAAAGATTAAATTCCAACACATTGCAAAATGTACATGTGTGTTGTACCCAATTCAAATCCAAAAATCATTTAAGTCTTACCAAAAGATACAATTAAGTCTTACTCATGTATATTTTTTTGAAGAGAAAAATGGTTGAGTATGAATTCAGGGTGGATATTCCAACTATGTTGATGCCTTCGCTTACATACAATGCACCCCACCACAATATATTAAAAAGAGCGCGTCACAAAACATGAATCGCCCAAATAATTACAAAGCTATCATACACAAAATGTTAATCAATCAATGGGTCGGAGGCCGAAAAAAAATAGTGGCTTATTCCTAATCTTAAAGACCAACAATGATGTACATTGGCTTGAAAAAATATTCGCTCCCTTGGGTTCCTTTAAAAATAAATTTTTTCCTCTTCTTCCAAATGTTCTATATAATAGAGAACCATAAAACCGTTGCAAATTCTTCGAAATTCCTGACTTGAAGAGCGATCTCCAAAGCAATAAGAACTCATACACACGGCCTAGGATCATGACGGAAACACCAAGCCATTTGAAAGCCATGCACCAAATTTACCAACTTTCATGACCAAAAAGGAATAAGTGATCCATTGATATGAATTTAAGCTATCTCCTAGACCTAAATGTCAAGATTTCTAATCTTTCGAACTTTATTTATACACATGTATAGTACATAAATGTTACTGTAGTGAGCCCATCCTGCCTAAGGGGTCATTTGGTTGGCAAGGAAAATGCTATTGGTGAAAGTTATAGTTATATTTTTTCTATCAGTACTTGACAGGCTTAAAAATCAAAAGTCAAAATGATAAAATAGGAACTTTGCATCTATTTTAAAATGTTACAATAACAGAATAATATATAACAATGTTTGTTGTTTTTGTTATTAGTTTATAAGTTTGTGTGTCTATCAACACGATTTCTACGCCTGCAACGGATTCTTATTGTTTGAGATCGTTGAGACATTATGATCAGTTACAGTTTTCAATGAACAATTCAGAAAGAAAATATAGCCATCATTAAAATTATTATATGTTTGCTCATACCTGAATATATGTTTAGAATGCTATCCTGTTCTTCAAGTCAACGGAGCCAATCACATCATCCATAAATTCAGGATTTACTACATTCTCTTTTTTTTTAATGAAGAGTAATGTATATTGTATCTAAACGAAAGATAATTACATATATAATTAAAGGTAGATAAAATTTTTTTACATGTCCAAGAATCATTTACTCTAACTAACAACTATGTAGCATAATTCGGAGATAGAAAAATAAGACAATCTAACAAATATTAAAAACAATCTACCGGAGTTAAAACACAGGACATAAAAACAAAATATATTAAATTTGTTTTTAAAGCAGCAAACATGTCATTGGACAAACTTAATATGAAAATAAAAATAAGCGTTGCCTCCAAAAAAAGATTCCGAAAATCCACAACCACTATAAGAATACTTGCATACACCATAACATCAACCAATATTGGAGATCTAAAACGATCTTGCTGAAACAAAGATATATCTAGGTTGTCTACTATGAAAGATCAACAAGTGTCTAATCTAAAATTTTGTGAAGTACGACCATTTGTAAATAAAGATTGAGTTACGCAGCAACAGATACATGAAGGAAGACGTATGATTATGTAGTGGGTGATAAAAAAAAGGGTAATGGTTGAATACTCTCCCAAAACCGAAATTAAAAATAAAGAAAAAAAAGACAAGAAAACAAAATGCATGAACAAAAAGTGTGTTTTTAAACTTTTTCTGCCTCCCTCGCAAACTACTATCTATTCTTTCAAAAATTCCAAATTAATAATTTTTATTTCATCTATAAATTATATTGCACTAGTTTTATTAATGAATGATCATTTAAAATTAATCCTCTTGGTAATGGTTCTAGAAAAAGAAAATTGGGAAATATTGTAGCGGAAACGACTAACAAATTATAAAATTAGTGTAAAAAATTAAATGGAGAGAACACCAAAATTTAACGAGGTTTGGTCAATTATGCGTACGTCCTCCGACATTACCAAATTAATATTACACTTGAAGAAATATAACAAGAGGGATTTAAAAGATACAATTGTCTTAAGAAAGAGGAAGGCTAATTGTTTTGGGATGAAAATGAAGTGAAGGGTTTAGGTCTATTTATACTAAAATAAAGTCACCCTTCCATTAATGATCAACCACTCCATTTGATAAATTTGTCAACTTTTAACCAACATTTACCAACCATTTAATTAAGTCAATTTTTGACTTTCTTCAAATGAGACTTTATCACTTATCATTACAAATACAAGTCAATCCCCTTTCTGGGTAAAATATTTTTCCTTTCAAATGAAAGAAACATTAGTTTCTCTTTTCCTAATTTTCAAATTTACCTTTTTTTCTTTTACATAATTATATCCTTCATTCCATCTCCTTCTTTTACAGATCTATTTTCTCTCTCTCCCTCTCTTCTCCTCTTCTTTTTCTTCAAATTAGAATCAAAATCTCATCAAATCATGACTTTTTGCTGAGTTTTCATCTCATTTCGAATTCATCATCCAATCCAATCTAGATCCAGATTTGTTGGTGCGATTTTATTTTCATTCCGATCTCTTCATCAATTTTTCGATTTGTGTTTATGCCTCTTTTCATTCCTTCGATTTGTTCTGATCTACTTTATTTGTGTTCCGGTTTTCTTTCTCACTCTATTGATTTCCGATTTGATAATCTATTTTTAGTTTTCTCTATTTTTCTTACGATTTTGTTCTGATCTGTTTTTTTTACTGCAGTTTGCTTGCTCATTCTTTGCTCTTTTTTCTTCTTGTTTTTGTAGATCATGATTTGTGCTTTTCAAAATTATTCAAAGTTTTTTACCGCTATTTGTTTCATTTTTTTCCTTTTCTGGTGAGTTTAGTTTTCCTCCAGCGAATTTAGGTTTGTATGATTTTTGTTTTCTGTATTTTACACAACCTTTTCAATGCAAGATGTTTGCTGTTTTGGTGAATTATGATGGAATTTTGACATATGATTTCAAAATTCTCAAGCATGAAGATCGTGGTGGGATTGTTGATAATTTTGTTAGTTTTCATGTCTTTTTCGATTTCCATTAGAATCTAGTTTCACATCATGTCATTATACCTAGTATAATCATGATTAAACCAAGTATATTGACTATCATACCAACTATAATGACCATTATAACTTGTATAACGAGTAATACATAAACATATCACATAATTAGAAATAAAGAAAGTATTAAGATCAAGTTTCAAGTTTTGCATTTGAATAGTATATGGTCATTTACTAGTATCAAGTTTCATATTTCACAGTAGAACTTAGTTTTCAGATCATGTCATTATATCTGATATAATGCAAACTAATATTATAAAAATAATTGGAGTTAAAAAAGTAAAAAGATCAAGTTTCAGATATCGCATTTGAATAGTATAGTAGTCATTATTATACATGGTAATATAATCAACATAATGAAGAATATTAGAGAAATATTCAAATCATTGAAGACAATGGAAATTTTAGATCTTGTTTCAAATTTCATATTATAACAATATAATAGACATTGTACCTATTATATCATACCAGGTATAATGTCTGTTGTACCTGATATAATAACTATTATACCTAGTATAATAACTATTATACCTGTAATTGGTAGTTGTTCTCATGTTCATGTATTTTGAAAAATCAAAACTTAAATTCACATTTATGAAAAATCAAAACTTAAAATGTGAGAGTTGTATAATTACACCATAACATTACCTAAAATTATTTTACCTTTTTCTGATAGTCCCATAAAAACCCAAAAAATACCCAGTTCTTTATCTAACAATTCTAATCCCTAGGGTTTGCTTGTCTTGCCGCCGGCATGCTACTGTTGATCGTTTTTCATTAGTTTTGTCCGGTGACCTCACCGTTCCTTCCCCCTCTTCCCGATTATCATTCCATCCATAACCTCACCCCATCACAACCTATTTCAAACTCTAAGCCTGCAATCTAATCACTGTTCCATTTAAAAATCCTAATCGTCCACTAAACACCAAACCACAATCCCTCTAAATACCTTACCTACTACTATGGTACAAAGATTGAAGAGTTCTGTAAGAAGTATAAGGAGCTAGCTATAGAAGATGAGGAGGCTGAGTTCGATGGACAGGTTACAGTCCTACAAAAGGCTAAATATGAATTCTTCTACGTAGGAGTTTTACATGCTGATACTGTTGATGAAAAATCTTTTTACCAGACTATATCTAGATTGTGGAGACCAAAGGAAGGAGTGAATATAAAAAGGATTGGTCCTGGTAATCGATTTCTTTTCACCTTCTTCCACAGATATGATTATGATAAAGTTTGGATGGGTTCCCCTTGGAGTTTCAATAATAAGCTTTTAGCACTAGCACTTAGAAAACCATGTGACGATCCGAAGGCTGTTGTTGTGAACCAGGTGCCCATGTGGCTGCAAGTGTTTGGAATTCCTGTTGGATACATCTCAACACAGGTATGTAGGTGATGGGGAACTTCGTAGGAAAGCTTATGGAAATTGACGAAAATAACTTTAAGGCTTCTCATCCAATTTACTTGAGAAATAAAGTTGAGATTGATATTTCGAAGCCTCTGAAACGTAGAATGCGATTGAGCATTAATGAAAGCAGGAAGGTTATAGTGCAATTCCAATACGAAAGGCTTCCCTTAATGTGTTTTATTTGTGGCACTTTTAATCATACTGAGATCACTTATCATCTTAATTACCTTGAGGATGGAGCCCCGAAAAGAATGTACGACCATTCAATTAGAGTAAGTATAAGGAAGAATATGATTACAAAAGAAGACATGTGGCTAAGAGATGAGCGTGGTAATAGTTTTATACCTACTGGTTCGACCACAAAGTCGATATGAATTGAGCAGCCCTACAATGAGATGCAACAATTGGCTTATTCGCGAATGGAGGAAGATGAAGGCGATAAGGAATCCGTTGTTCAAGACCCAAAGCAAAAGAGGAGTGTAGACATCCCCACTACATCATCAGTCCCTAACACACACATTATTATAGCGAGATCTCCAAGAAGGGCTCGCAAATCGCCATGAAAGTGTTAAGTTGGAACTGTCGGGGCTTGGGCATGGAACTAATAGTTCTAGAAATTGAAGACCTAGTGTCTTCATTTATTCCTGATGTGATCTTCTTGATGGAGGTCAAGGTTGGTCGTGAAGCTTTAGAAGGGGTTAGAAGGAGGATTCATTTTGATTGTTACTTTTATGTTCCTCACGTTAACAACGTGGGCGGTTTAGCTATGCTTTGGAGATCGCAGGGATAAGTTAAATTGCTCAAAAACTGAAGGAATTTCATTGTTGTTAATAATGGTGAACCGTGGCGCTTAACAGGTTACTGTGGTTTCCCAAAGAATAACAATAGAAGAAGAAAGGAGTCATGGGATTGTCTAAGATATTTGAAGACTTTAAGCGACATTCCATGGTGTGTTATAAAGGACTTTAACGATATGCTTTGGAGTGAGGAAAAAGTAGGAGGAAATCAAAGACCACTTTCATGGATTAATGGGTTCCAACAAGCAATAACAGATTGTGGTTTGGAGGATTTGGGAATGCCTGGCTATAAATTTACTTGGGAAAAGGGTAGAGGTAAATCCACGTGGTTGGCAGAATGCTTGGATAGAGCGGTTACGAATAAGGATTGGAATGAAAATTTCAGTAATGCATGGGTGGAGAACATCGCAACAATGAGTTTGGATCACTCAGCTATTCTTTTACATTGCTCGGCTGCTCAATTAGGTAGGCAACCACCCTTCTGATTTGATAATCATTGGGCATCTATACCTAGTTGCTGAGATATAGTTGAGACATGTTGGAATTCACGGACAGTCTCGTCGATGATTGGGAAGCTAGAAATATGTGCCACAAAATTGAATGATTAGGGAAGACACCAAAGGGGAATGTTCAAAAGAAAAATTTGTAATTGTAGGAGAGAATTATTTAATTTGAAAAATGATTTAGGGTGGAATAATGCTTCTGATTTTTAATAAAAAAAAAGAGGAATTGGGTGTTTTACTAAAGCAACAGGAGGAATATTGGCGTCAACATTCGAAAGTAAGGGGACTTAAAGAAGAAGATCTTAACACAAGCTAATTCCATAAAGCTACCACTTTTCATCGTAAAAAGAACAATTTTCAGCAATTGCAAAATTCTGAAAATGAATGGGTGCATTAGGGTAACGGTTTGGAGAATTTGATTCAAAGCTTTTACTCTGATCTTTTTACTTCAAGGGGCACGAATTTCGGGTAGGTTGTGGACTTAATTACACTGAAAATTTCAGCAGACTTGCGCTTGGAGTTAGAAAGACCTTTTGTCATTAAAGATGTTAAATTGGCTCTTTTTCAAATGCACCCGGACAAAGCTCCTGGCCCTGACGGTTTTAATCCAGGCTTTTATCAAAAGTTTTGGGATATTGTGGGTAGTGAGGTAACCTATTTTTGTATCGATTGCTTGCATAATCAACGTTTTACTATGGGCTTGAATGCTACAAATATTGTATTGATTCCTAAGAAAAAGTGCCAACTAATGTTTCTGACCTTAGGCCTATATCGTTATGTGATGTCATCATTAAAATCATGTCAAAAATGCTAGCCAATAGAATTCAACATGTTATGAATTCTATCATTTTAGAGTCTCAGAGTGCTTTTATTCCTGGGAGATTGATAACGAATAATATTTTGATTGGTTATGAAGTTGGTCATTATATTAATAGAAAATGCTTGCGGTCAAATGGTATGTGCTCTTTGAAGGTTGATATGTCCAAAGCTTATGACAGAGTGGAATGGAGTTTTATTTATGCAATGCTTATTAAAATTGGTTTTCCTGTTACACTGGTGGAGATTATTATGTTGACTGTTACTTCAGTTACATACACCATCTCCCATAGAGATGGAGATTTTAGTTCTTTTACCCCCCAGAGAGGTCTCAAGCAAGGAGATCCTATTTCTCCATACTTATTTCTTATTAGCACGGAGGGTCTCTCAACATTGATTCACAATCGTATTCTCTCTGGATCGTTGGATGGTTGTAAAATCACACCAAGAGCCCCTATTATCTCTTATTTACTTGCAGATGATAGCCTTTTCTTTTTCAAGGCCAATGTTGATGAAGCTCGATCTATCAAACAAGTTTTCCATCTCTATGAGCAAGCATCGGGTTAAAAAATTAACTATGGCAAGTCATTACTTCTTTTCAGCCCTAATGTCAACCACTTGCTTCGGTGTGATATAGTCTCAGCTTTGGAGGTTCATGAGGTGGATTATAATGGCACTTATTTGGGTCTCCTGTCTTTTATTGGCTACTCTAAGAAGGTGATTTATGATTTTATAGTGGAAAAAGCTCACAAAAAGATTCAGAGTTGGAACAGTAGACAAATTTCTCAAGGGGGTAAGGCAGTAATGTTGAAGTCAGTGGTAGACGCTTTACATACTTAAGCTATGCAGGTGTTTTTATTCCCTAATTACACTATTGCTACTTTCGAGAAAATGTTCTCTAATTTTTGATGGGGCTCTTCTATTCATTGGATGAGATTGGAAAGATATGCTAAGCTAAAGATAAGGGTGGATTAAACTTTCATTCCCTTCGAGAGTTCAACGTTGCTACGCTAGCTAAGCAAATTTGGAAGTTTATTGTTTCACCAGACGCACTTGTTAGTCGCATTTTCAAAAGCAAATATTTTCTTAACGGTTCTATTTTTTATGTTGTTGTATGTTCTAACGACAGCTTTGTGTGGAAAGGCCTTCTACGAGCAAAAGAAATTGTTAACATTGGCATGGCATGGAGAATCGGAAACGGTTTACGAGTGAACATTTGGATCGATAATTGCTACCATCTATTTCTTCTCCACATATTCAGTCAGAGGCATTGCAGGGTTTTGAAGCCGCAACGTGGAGCTATTGATTACCGCTGACAGAACCTGGAACGAGCCCGTTGTAGCATCTACTTTTCTCGGCTGAGGAGCAGCAGCTCGTGCGTAAAGTTCCACTCCCTTTATGTGCTGAAGTTGACTCAATTTATTGGAGGTTTGAAATAACAGGTGCATTTACTATCAAGTCATGCTATTATACTCTCCTTGAAAGTGCAACTGTGAGCAATTTGCCAACTAATTATATTGATCACCGTTGGAATTCTATTTGGAAATTAAAAGTGCCACCAAAGATTCATTTTTTCTTGTGGAAGATTGCTACTCACTCACTACCAACGCTCACTTGTCTTCGTCAAAGATATGTTGATGTTGAAATACTTTATCCTTTATGTGGAGACGGGAATGAAGACAATTTCCATGCGTTAATGGGTTGCTCGTTCATTTATCCAATTTGGAATGAAATCTTTGGCTAAGGATGGCCCTCGATCATTAAAAATGTTTCAGAATGGTGGTTTTGGCTTTCTACAAAGAACAAGGAAATACTATCCATAGCTTCATGTGTTCTATGGGCTATATGGGCTAGGAGAAATAATTTCATTTGGAATAAAAAATTTCGGGTTGCTTCTCATGTTTTGAGATACGAGCTTGGGTTCCTGACGGAGTGGCGCTCGGCCAATCCAACTCAAGCCACAAATACACCACAAGTAGAGCAACGTTGGAAAAGACCACCAACAGGATGGATAAAATGTAATATAGATGCTGGTGTCTTTCATTTGGGAACTAACCTTGGTTATGGTTGTGTTTAACGAGATTCTGATGGTAATTTTCTAGCTGCGAGATCCTCTTTGCTCCGAGGAGGTGGAGATCCTTTTTTAGCAGAGACTATGAGTTGCAGGGAAGCTCTCAGTTGGTTAAAGTAGAATAATTTTGATCAAGTCATTCTGGAGTTGGATGCTCTCAACGTTGTCAACGCTTTGAATAATGACCTAGCTTTTGATTCACTTATAAGTTTAATTTTTGCGGAGTGTAAGAACCTTATTAGTCTCTTTTTTATTATTCGTATTTCTTATGTTAATAGGTCTGCGAATCAAGCTGCTCATTTGTTAGTTAGAGCAGCTGGTTCTTCGACAGGTAGGGGGACGTGGTTTGGAAATTGTCCACCTTTGGTTAGAGATGTAATCGCCTCTGATTAATATATGACTACTATTCTTCAATAAAAAAAAGTAACAATCAGATTCAATCCTGATAAATTGAGGACCCTAGATAAAATAATATAAAAATTAATAAAATGGGTCAAGATTCTATCCTATGACCTCTCACATCCATAATAAATTATTTACCAATTCATCTACCACTAATGATTATTTACTTTTATCTTTTTAGCATTAACTACTAAAATTATTAAAATGATTTTATTTTTTGGGCCCTTCCAACATGACCCCTGGGCGGTCGTACTTGTTGCCCACCCTAGGGCCGATCCTGGTAACAACTAACAACTCGCTGAAACAATTAGCCAATAGCCAATTTTCTAAATCAAGATCACACCATAAGAAAGAGAATTCGTACAATAACCCTAAGTTATACGACTCTGTTTGTTTTTTTTAGTATAAAACGCCTTAATTAGCATAAATGACAGGTTATATAGATGTAGTTCCTTCAATGTGAAACATCCAAATTAAAAAGACACCAAAAGATATGTGTGTATTAAAAAATACACTCAATTTTGTGGGCAAGTACTGTTTATAGGCTGAGTCCAGCCCATTTTGTATTGGTATTCTAAAACCACTGACTGGCCCATTTCAGCCCACATTGAAATATTTTGGTTTTGGATTTGAGTCCATCACATGATTCATATTACGCAATCTCTGTGTACAATCCAATCTGATCTCTGCGTATACCATCATTTTTTACTCTCAGTGTGTGCATTATCTCAAGTCTGAAAGCAGTGAGCACCTATTCCAATATATATGGACCAAGAACACAACTGCCAACCGCGCACAAATGATCAAATAAAGTTTAAGATAAATGAGAAATGGGGACCAAATGGAAAAGGACTATGATTATAAGATATTTTATACTTAAATAATAAAGTTTAGGATTATCTATTTGATTTTAATAGTTGAGATTTATTACATTGTATATTATATAAACAATATATTTAAATCTTTATCACTACTCACAGATTTATGTGTTTTAGAATCTAAATCTAAATTAAAAAAAATTAAAAGTCCAATATATGTCAACATCGCGGACTCATATGAGTGGAGTGGACCACTATTCCATATTTTCTTTGTTCATTTTTCCTCCATTTTGTAACTGTTGTCAAACAATTACGACGACAAATGTGATCAATGTGATGGAAAGTTGGCATGGGACGTTCAAAAAGTAAAGTGATACATTTTTAAAATGTTGAAATAACTACAATGTTATTTTGAAAATTAGGTGACAACGAATTTTTGGGACACCTTATGCAAAACTTCTGATACATTAGATAAAAATGAAAACTGTAATGCTTCAAAATCAATTTGTTCAATTCAATAAGTCAAAAATAATATAATAGATGTAAGATAAATTGAAAAACTTAAAAAAATAATACATGTTATTAACTAGTATAGCTGAAGTATTTATATAACCATTCAGTTTCATGCCAAATCTCAATAAAATTCAGATATTACACCAATATTAAAATGTTACTCTACACCTCCTACTTGTATTACCCAATTACTTTAGTTTAATGCTTTCCTTTCCCTAAAAAAATAACATTTCAAAATTACTCATGAATATAAACATGCCTAATTGCCAATGATGCAAAGAAGTATAGAGCTTAGGATGGCAACAGATCCTGGACCCGGTCCGGATTCGTGGACCCGGTCCGGATCCGTCACGGATCCGGATCTTAATTTTCTAGATCCGTCAGATCCGGGTCGAGTCTGGGTCCGGGTTCAGGTCCGGACAATGAAACCCGGATCCGTAATTAAAGATTAATTGTACTTTTTTATTTATTATTTACCCCAAAAATATTGGATAATTAATATTATTTAATATCCACGTAAATCCAATTGCATGAACATAATTAAATGAGCATGTAAACTATTTAAAATAAGGTGAAATGTACAAATATAGAAGCTGAAATTAAGAATTTGATGTTAATTACATGGACCTATTTATGGACCCGGATCCGTTGGATCCGTCGAATCCGAACCCGTCGGGTCAGATCCGGATCCAATATATTGAAACGGATCGGGACCAGATCCAAGCCGGACCCGGGCCCGTTGCCATCCTTAATAGAGCTGCTAAGAATAATTTAAAAACTTAGAAAACTCTCACAATGTGTAACTTTGGTATACCATGGACAAGGTTTATTTGGTTTTCTTAAAAGGTTCAATAATGGAAAACATAGACAATATACTCCACCACAGCATCCCCAGTTTTGGGGTTATAAGTATGAGTTCTTGCCTGAGCGTATCCCCGAGCAAACCGGAAAAGCCCACTTCCGCCGACCACCGGCATCTCCCTCACAGTTGACAGCACCGCATTCCGGCCCAAAATGCTCAAATTGCTGCCGTTATACTTCCCTTCCGTGAAAGCGAAATTCAATGCCATCAGCAAACCAAATTCAGTTTGCGAAGCGGATCCATAAATCCCTTGCGCTCTGCCGACAACTTTCGAGCTCATTGAAGGAGTCAGAGTTAACGGATCGTCAATCATCGCCACCATACCAAATCCGGTGAAGGATGAGTTCACCGGTGACTCAATTACTTTGACGGCGGTTGGATTCCGGCCGCTAACGATGTCGTGGAAGTAGAAATGGAGGTGGCTCAGCTTCTCCTTGCTTAACCCCAATTCGGCACCAGATATGGTTTTTGAAAATTGGCGGTTGAATTTCGCAGTGGCGATAGCGAGAAAGGAAATAGTGAAGAGGGTAATGAAGCTGGAGAGAGATTTCGCCATTGTTGAGGATTTTAGGGGAAAGTTGCAGAATGAAGATCAAATGAAATGTGGCACTTTTAAGAAAAAGACTTAAAGCTGAAGGGCTGTAATCACTGTATAGTGGAAAAAGCAAAGTAGTGGCCAAGTATTATTGGATTATAAAGTTTATATGGAAAAAAATAAAAAAAATAACAAACATATATCCTTCTTATAGAAAAAGAATCATATATCCTAAGGGTTCAACGAAAACAAAATTTGGTCACAAGATAAAGGATATTTTTAACATGTGCAATTGCAGCCAAATTTTGGTTATATTTCATTGCAAATAAGTCGTCACTAAAGCTTTGCTGGGAAATGATTTTTCATGGGAAATAAAACGAAAACATTTCCTATGGGAATGGAGAATATTAAGGCTTGTTTATTTTAAAAAGAATTGCTTTCATTTTTCATTTTTAGTTTTCTTTTCATTTTTTAAATTTTTTAATTTTTCATCTTTTAAATAGAAAATTGAAAAACGAAAAAACATGCTAGTTTTAATTAGTTTTCTAGTTTTTGTTTTTTCAAAAATAATTCAATTATATATTTTCAATATTTTTGAAAAATTATTATAAATGACATTAAAAATATTAAAAATATATTAAAAGCAACAAACATATATTTTAAACTTATCAATAATAAATTAATAAGGTTTCAATTCAATTATAAATATTAATTTATTTATGTGTAACTTGATATTGACTTGAAAATAAGAAATCTTGCATTTTCACACCTCACATTGTGCAAATTTCAAGATATGATTTAAATTCATCAATTGATAGTTCTAATTCGTTTGCATTCACAAAAATATTTCAGTTAATATATATTACCACAATAAAGAACTAAGAATTCGAAAATTATTAGAGTATTTTTAACTTCAAAAAATTGTTTCCTTTTCATTTTCATTTGTCATTTTGTTTAAACTATACAGTTTTTTATTTTTTAAATAATGTATTGAAAATTAGAAAACATTATTACTTATATCTAAATTTTTTCATTTTTTAAATAATAAATAATAATTTTAAATTTGAATAGTTGAAAAACATAAATTTAATTAAAAGTATATAAATTAGATCAAATTAAGTAGAATAGTATGTAATAAAAAATTGTTTAGTAAATAAGAATAATTACAAAATCAATAAACTGAAAGTATATAAGGATATTCGAGGGATGCCAACAAATTAAGTTTGACAATCTAACTCGTTCGCTTATATATGTATATATACATATATGTATATATATATATACACACACACACATGGAACTTACATGTTTAAAACACTTTATGAAGATAGAAACCAATTCAGAACGTCGTAAAGATACATTATAAATCACAAACACACAATAATATTTAAAGCAAATTAACATACTATTAGTAGTGATAGACATAAACATTATACTCCACAATAGAATTATTATCAACAGTGGTATGAAAGGTATGAGTCTTAGCCAGAGCATAGCCACGAGCAAACCTAAAAACCTTACTTCCACCAACAATTGGCATTTCCCTTACCTCCGAATGTATCGCATTATGCCCTAAAAGAGTCAGTGTGCTTCCATTGTACTTCCCTTGCGTAAAAACAAAGTTAAAAACATTTAATAACCCTATTTCTGTTTGAGATGCAGAAGCATAGAGTCCTTGTGCTCTTCCAACAAGCTCGGAGTTTATGTCTGGTCCCACGTTAAGAGGATCATCAGCCATGAAAACAGTTCCAAAATACGTGGATGAGTCGAAGGCTGGAGATGTGATGGCAATTGTAGTGTGGTTTTTGCCTATTGTCAAAATGCCGTGGAAGTAGAAGTGGAGATGGGTTAGTTTCTCTTCTTTTAGTTCTAGAGTTTTTGGAGATATTGTTTTTGAAAAACTCTCTGGTAATGCCGTTGAAGAGAAAAAGAGAACTGTAAGAACGAGAAGATAGAATATTTTTTCCATTTTGGGAATGTTAATGGAATGTCTTTCACTTTGAATGGATTTATATAATATGGAGAAAGTTGTTAGAGAACAATTTTATAAGATTTGTTGTTGGAGTCAAAGAATCAATTTATTAATAGCTTAGTTCCATTTGTTTTATAACAGGTAATCAGATCAAAAAACATGAATAAATAAATTTAGCATTTATATCCCTACAGCTCTGTCTACTTGTTAACATCAGTAGAGCGGATCAATATTAAGAAAATTCACGTGCAATGGAGTTTATAAAATAATAAAAAAACTTAAAACCTATTATTTTTTTCGCTTAAAAAATGCATTGGGAAAAAAAATAGATTGTAAATGTATGGTTAAGAAATAATTTTTTGTAAGATGCATTTTTAGTCAAGGTAAAATCAGGATATGGGTTTTCATTTTGGACTGAATACCGGATCTAGATCCGGTTTTCGTAATGAATTTTTGAAAAAGAAAACCTTTTGTCTACGAACTCTTTGACATCTAAGTCAGAGTTAGTCTAAAAAATGGTTTTGAAAATCATGTTTGAGATCAAAAGTATTTTCTTAAAAAAAATTACGAAAGTTGGATTTGGGATTTGGTTTTCTTTACAACATAAATCTCAATTCCCAAATCCAGTTTTTGATCTCGGTTAAAAATGTATCCCGCAACAAATTTTGTCTTAATCATGCATTTTATAGCGATTTATTTTGTCCTCAATGCATTTTTCAAGTGCAAAATCCTTTTTTTTTAAATCAAAAAAATATAGCAATTTAACTTTTAGATTATATAGTTTTTGGGTAAATAATTTATTTCTCTCTCACACCTCTCCATATTTTGCAAAATAATTTATACTTCTTTACATTTTATCATTTCATATACTATAACCTCCTTCTATTTTAGATTATCTCATTTTGCATTAATTTCTTAACATAACATATGTTTATGAATAAGTATATCTTATTGTAAAAGATCATGGAATGCAATTGCTGAAAAAAAGTTTTTTGTTGTTAGTTTATCTAGTGAAACCATCCAAATATTAAAAGTTATAGAAATGTCTTATAAATTATAAAAAATGCACTTTTTATTATTATAAACCTCGTAATACAAATAAAATAAAACTAAATGTACCAAAAATTACTTGTTATGTTAACAAATTTTAAAGAAAACACATAATATAATATGTAGAGAGATTATAATATGAAAAACGCAAAATGCAGGGAGAATGTATTTATTTTCCAAAACACAGGGAGATAATAGTATATTTTTTTTTCAATTTTAGGATGCTTATAACTTTTTCAAATTTAGGATGCTTATAATTATTTATCTATAGTTTTAAGACACTTTATTAAGGCTTACTAAACCATTGTTCACTTAAATGAATGTGTGACAATTTACTTTTTCATGAAATAGCTAATGAGTTATCAAATATTATATGGATAATCCTCAAAAACTTTACTCGTGGTTCAGCAATTTTGCTAAAAGATTTTATGAAATTTTGCGTGCAAAAGGGTGCGTGTGGTTTTAAAATTATCGAATAAAGGATAAAAAAATGATCTCAAATTTGAAATTACGTTATTTAAAAGGAAAATTTTGTTCATTTTGAACTGCAATTTTGTAGGTTAATTAATAAAAACATAATACAGATTAACAATAAATTTTGAAATTTCAAAGAGTTTTTCAAATAAAATGTGATGATATCCTTTAGGAATCATATTATAAAAAAAATCTACGAAAATTACTCGTATTTTGATTATGATTCTTAAATAATATGGTTAAATTATAAGGATATTGAATGATTAAAAGACATTTTGTAACATTACAATTTTTAATGAAAAAAATATTTTTTTACTAACTTTTGAATCCACACGCACCTTTTTGTAAAAAAAATTCATCAAACCTTTTTGCAAAACCAGTGTTTTAAAAGGCACCGCCAGTCGGCCCGCTAGAGCCTCAAGGGTTTAGACGGAGATTAATCAGGGACTAGGCAAATAAATATTTTTGAATTTTTAATATTTATTAATGAAATAAAATAATAAATTTAACTAACACATAAATTTTTTAAATGATAAAATTAAAAATTTATGTGACGACATTTTTAATTTGGCGACACATTTTTAGGTTTTGACAACACTTTTCTTGGCTCTGACAACATTTTTTTAGGATTTGACAACACTGTTCTATGCTTTGACATAACTTTTTGCTTTGACCACCTTGAATCGCTTGATTATATAAAATCATTGCGATGTTCCAAAAAAACTCCGCCTAGGCGGTCACCCTTTCAAACAAAGTGCAAAACAATCAAACCATGAGTCATGTTTTTTTTAAGTTTACCCTATTATATATTAAATCCTACAATGTGTAACTCATTTGGTAATGTATGCTGAGCATGTGAGGCAAAATTTAAGCTCGAATCTTACTAAATACATTTGTTTAAGGGTGTGGAGACTTAATTGTATTCATATATACCGAAAAAATATGTTATATTAATTAAATTCATATATTTAATCGAGTTTAATGTTCAAATATTTATTTTTAAAAAATATGTAAATGCGCTTATATAAAATGGAAAGAAAAATCGCATTTCATCCCGGATGTGACTCTTGAGATTTTTAAAGATCACAGTTTCAATTAACTACTACACCAAGACACTAGTTAGAATATAACCAAATATTGAAATGATTGATTCGTAACTTATGTATAGACATGTACACTGGGTCGCCTCCCTAATGGGCTGGCCTGGCCTGGCCTGAGCCTGCTTCCACTGGTCGAGCTTGTCATTCATATTTTCGCTAAGCTCGGCTCAAACCCGCTATATTCCGAAGTTTTATGAACCAGACTTGATCTTTATGTAAGTACCCAAGCACATCCGACAAATAATAATTTTTTATCTATTACATATTTATACATTAAATTTAATAATTATTTAAGATTTCTATATTTTTATTAAATTTACTTGACTACAATAAATTTTATTAAATATTAAAGATTTTAAGTAAGTAGTGCAATTAAATGAAAAAATTTGACATATTTTTATCTATAATTTGTTAGATTTTTCCCTTTTTTTTTACTTTTTTCATTTAGACTTATAGGAATTTAAAATAAAAAATATGCATGTGTCATTGGCCAGGTTTCGAGTGACCTCGTAAGTCCGGCCCGATCTTGAAGCTCTAGTGTATGGGCTTGGGTTGATGATTTTAGTCGGAAGTCGGACGGACAGGTCAACTAATGTATCAAATGAATAGTTTAAAGACTTGCTTTCTAGTTTAACCTTACTTATCTTCATGTTAAATAAATGGGTTTAATGGCTGATAACATGATGCTACAGTCTTTTAGATTTAAAAGACAATTAACGATTTCATTTAAAAGATAAGTTTGCAAAGTACACATTTATATTGTACCCAAATCAAACCCAAAATTTTAAACATGCGGATAACTGCCATCAATAATTATAAAAGATAGAGTTAAGTCTTACTTATATACAAATATAAGCTATCTCATATACCTAAATGTCAAAGACTTTAAATCTTGAGAATTTTATCGGACTAAATTTAACACATAGTACATAAGATGTTTTGTGTTGTAAGCCTTTCTTGCCTAAGGGGTCATTTGGGTGGCTTGGAATAATAATACTATAATAGTGACAGTTATAGTTGACAGGCTTAAAAATCAAAAGTCAAAACGATTAAAGGAACTTGTATTTATTTTTCTATATAAATATAACTAACGATAATCGATAGATTAGCTAAATAGAGTTAAAAATTGCAATTTTTGTTGTTTTTGTCATGAGGTTATATATGCGTTTGTCATCAACATTACGCCTGCAACGAGTTCTTAAACATTGAAATCGTTTAGGCCATTATTCAGATTATTATATGTTTGCTTATATCTGAATATCTATTTATTTAGGCCATCCTTTTCAGCAAGTCAATGGAGCCAATCGCATCATCCATATTCCATAAGAGATCTATTGTCTTAATAAATTCAAATTAATAAACTTTTATCTCATCAATAAATTATATATTGCATTACTATTTATTATTTAATGATTATTCGGTTTGTCTAACAATTATGATTGTTAAAATAACAGCTAACAACTCCCTGACTAACAGTAAATAGTCAATAATCAATTTTCTAATATGATTATATTTTAATTATTATCACTATTTTAATCAAATAACACCATAAGAAAAATTTATACAAGTTATCTTCGACATTATTTATATCCCAAGTTAGTGGTAGAAGAGTGGAAAATGAAGAATTGAAACATTAATTTGGAAAAAGAAGAAAATTATAAGCACGCGGTGTAAGTTCTCGAATAAGAAAAGTTTAAGAAAAAGTGAGGCTTTTCCTTTTTTAGATATTTTATTTTCAGTGTAAAATGAAGTTGTTTTGTTCTAATTTTTTTTTTAAAAAGCAATACTTGAGAAATAAATGAAAAAAATAAAGTATAAAACGACGATTGTTTCTCTGAGGATAAAATATGGGGATTCGTCTTTTTCCTCTTAATTTCGAGATATTGTTGCTCTCCCAATTAAATTAAGGCAACATAAATCACTTTTAAATTTTCTTAGGGCTAGTACACCAGTCTACCTAGTTCGCCTTTCTCCAACCTTACTTTTGGTTTTTATGAGTTTATTTGCCTCAAATTCAATTTCTTATTATATTTATATTGTTATGTTGAAACATGATTCATAATAGAAAAATTGTTTGCAACTTGCAAGTTCCTTGTATCTATTCCCATTGTTTGAGTTCAAATCGTTGTTTTTTTTTCTAATTGAGTGATGTTTTAAAATTGCACAACGCGGGTAAGTATGTATTTGAATATGCATTTTTCGTTATTAAAATTATAACAAAAGTATAAGTTGTCAATAAATGAAACAAAATTGCAAGTGGGTCGCCTCATAATGTCATACAATTATTGAAACAACTAGGCTGAGTACTTGCTAATTCACTTCCTTCAAGGATGATCACATTTCAATATAATAAGACCTTAAGTGATGTAATTATGAAAGACTCACAGTATTTATTATCTCCATATTTTTAATAATTGTCTTTATAGGATTTTTGAAATTTTTTTTAATAAGTGTCGTTTTAGAATTTCAATACATATTTTGTTCATTTTATCCTTATTTAATGCACATTGAAAATGACAAAAAAAAATAAAGTATCCAATTAACTTTCAAATAAATAAAAATTATAAGAGTAAATACGTATTTTTATCATCCTAATTAATGAGACATTGGTATTGGGAAATAACCTTAAAATAACAATTGTTTAAAAATGGAGGGAATATTTATATAATTGCAACCAAGTAAACAAAATTTAAAAAATGGTGTCATTATTTTAAAGTTTTTGTTTTCCAACTCTAGAAGTAAATTTATTTGAGAGTATTAATTGAGTGTATACTCTCATTAGGTACATTTCTCAAAATGGAAATGGAATCATGGATTCAATAGCCACTCTCTTATAAAATTCATAATTATCAAAAATTTATTTCATAAGAAAATCAGTGATCTAACTGAATTTCCATTGAATGTGTATTGTTGTTGCAATGGATTTGCCACGTTTTTTATTCCATTAAAAATTATGCTCTTACAAATCATTTTGCAATAATTTCTGTTGCAGATCTCTAAGCAAATTTCACTTGCAAATTTTTTTGCAATTTTGCAAGAATAACATCCTTTATAAAATAGTTTAATGCAATTCTGCAAGAGAATATCCGTTACAAATTCCCTTGCAGAATGTTTTATTGAAAAATTAAATAAATATAATTGAAAATATATATAATATAGGATAAACTCAACAACTTTTTGTGGTTTCACTCATTTTCAAATGAGGTTTATGGATTTTTTTTCCAAAATGAGGTCGAGGTTTGTAACTGTTAGCAAATATGATGTTGCCTTAGCACTGTCAATAATGATAACGACAATGACAACTTTGGAAAATCCAATATATTCATCTTCTTCATCTTTTCAAACCCTTAAAAATAAAAACCAATTCAATCTCTTCAAAGATTGAGGGAATCATTCGACATTCAAATCCAATAATTTCTACTTTTTTTGCATTTTGAGAAATTTATTATTCAAATTCTTCAAGTGACACAATAAATATAAGATTAATTTATTACATTACATTTTTTTGGATTCTGATTAAAATAAACTAGAAAACAAGATATATAGGAGACACCATCATTGGTAAAAATAAACTTGAGTTTTCTGTGTCTCGATCTATGTGAACACCGAGGTTTTCAAGGATCAGATCTGGGTGCGTGCAATGCTGCAACAGCAGATGTCTATAACTGGACTGGTATCTGAGGTTTTGATATTTGTAACTGATATGGCCTAAATTATAGGGTTGCTATAAATTATTGGAAAAGAAGTAATATGATGACGATGAAGACTAAATCGCCAGGTGTGTCACATATGAATGGTGACGGATTTGGTGGTAAATGTGAGTCAGGCCCGACGGAATGTTGGTGCAAAAATGAATTGACAGTGATCGTAGTTACATCCCACCACCGACAATAAGAGTTAGTTAGGTTAAGTGTGGATTGACTTACACAGATTGAAGTTTGAATGATAAATTAAATTAGGGTTAAAGAAGATGAATAATGAACACAACTGGGTTTTTCAAAATTTTCCTTTGATCGATAGGAAAAATCTTTTATCAAACCTCCTTTCACAAAAAGAACTCACAAACCATCTTTTCTAAATTGATGAAATCACAAGGTATATTTTTAAAGTTTACTTTACGAAATAATTTGGATTGTATTGAGGTAATATGAATTACATCAACCTAAAGCAAATATTTAAACATGACTTAAGAGTAGACCTGGGCACGAGCCCATTGACCCGCGGAACCCGTCCATGCCCGCTCTTTATGGGATGGGCTTGGATAAGGTGATTGGTGATTAGGCCCGACCCGGCCCGAACCCGAAGCGGCCTGAGTAAAATATATGCCGGGTTTGGTTTTAATAATAAAACCCAAGGCCAGCCCGTCCGGCCCGAAATAATAATTATTATGTTAAAAATATATATTTATTATATATATTTAAAGTAAAAAAAATTATATGGTTGAAAATTTTCATATTTTTTTGCTAAAGTTTAACATTTAAACTCAATTTTATGACTTATACTACAAATATATTTGGAATTATTTTTTCAAAATTATTTTTTAGTAATAAATTTTAATTTTTTTTAGTTGAAACAATTAATAATTAGGCCCGCGGGCCGGGCTTGGTTTTGATTATTTTATTAAAGGCCCGGCCCAACCCGAACCCCATGTATTTTTTCATGGGTTTGGGCCGGGCTTGGACTATTCATTATTTAGCTAGGCTCGATAAGGCCCGGCCCGGCCCAGCCCATGCCCAGGTCTACTTAAGAGGCATGATAGAATTCACACCAAAACAATGTCATAATCGACGAGTCTTTCTCTCTCAATATTATAAAATTGTAGATGATAAAATGATATATACCATAAATGAAGTATTTTTTCCATGACCGAGTGAAATCAAGTCTAGCCTAAAAAATATTGCAATTCGGTTACACAAATAGAAGAAGCAATTTCACTTAACAAAAAAATGTTCATTTATATGCATATATTTGAAGCATATGGAAACTAACAACAATCTACCTTGTTATCCATCACGACCTTCAGTTCCAAAATCATCTCATAATGCACTCAGCCAAATACGCAAACCAAAGTTAATAAAAATTTGAAAATACAAACTACACGCACATATAAATACATGTGAGACGTCTACTAATACACTAGAGAGAACTAATCATCATTAATACATAGAGAAAGACCTTATAAACAAGAACATGGCTACATATAATCTTTGCATAAATAATCAGCTGGCGCTTCTGACCTGTACATTTGGCAACAAAGAGGTAAACAAAAGCATTTGTTATTCAAAGAATCAACTATAGAATTTAACCAACAAAAGAGTAAATCAAACATAGATACCAAACCACAATCAGTAAAAACTCAGTACCCATCTATAAAAATTATATATGTTATGCACAAATTTTCTTCCAAAATGGTGATCAACTAGTAATTTGAAATTCCCTGTACAACTCCCCAATCGAGTCCTAAAGGTATTTTTACAACAATCTTAGTCCAGTCACCAAGATCTATAGAAAATTATCACATAAAAGAATTCAAAAATGAATATCATCACCATTCATTATATAGAAAAGAAAATAAATATATAAACATATATAAAATTCAATTGCACAAGCTTCTAATACATATATGTACAAATATAAAAACTAATTGCTCCAGCTTCTAACATATAGAATGATGTACTTACATTAGCTAAGAGTTCAGTTGGAGCAATCACAGGCCTTCCCCAATAAGGCAACCATGAAAAGCCAATAAATATATCTACATATATGTAAAACATAAAAATAACAAACATAATATGGAGTTAGAAGCAAAGATAAGAACTTAGATGAGTCGATAACAAGGCATGATAATGGAAGAACCTGAATTATTAGATTCAACTCTATGTAAGTATTGAATGTTGACTGCCCTGTCCAGCAATAAATCCCTAAAAGTTTTACAATTTTATCATAATTAAGTTAAAACTAGACCTGTTCGTCGGGTAGGCCCGGCCGGGTTCGGGCCGGGCTTGGCGGGTTTTTTACAAAAAACGTTAACCCAAGCCCGTACTTTAGAACTTCGGGCTCGAGCCGGGCTAACAAAGTCATTCCTAAGCCCGGCCCAAGCCCATGAATATTTTATTTGTTATTAATTTTTTTATTAAATTAATAGAAAAAATATAAAAAAAGTTAAAATATGTTTAAATTTTAAATATAATTGCATTGTTTACTTAAAATCTTTAATATTTAGTAA
>CATIWQ010153853.1:0-22083 GCA_949673415.1 Euphorbia schlechtendalii
CCTAAAACTACTTCTTAACTGCCATTATGCGCTTTTGGCGCCTTATATGCGCCTAGCGCCTCACATACAAAGGCGCACGCCTTTGTCACATGCACCGCCTAAAGGGCTAGGAGGCGCCAGCCTCCTCGCCCAGTGCGCCTAAGGCGCGCCTGAGGCGCGCCTTTGACTACACTGATATACCCTGTAATTGTTGGATGAAATTTTTGTTATTTTCATGATAAATGGATTGGATTTTTTCTAAACAACTCTCTTAAAAACACTTTATATTAGAAGATAATAGCTGTAATCTGCCAATGATCTTATTTGAAGGTCTAGCGGATGGTCATCTTGTATTTTTCCATACCTTATACACTTAGAATACTTGTTAGTGTTAGTTAGTCTACCTCAGAACGGTGTTTTTGGTGCCTCTTCTTAGTTACCGAGATAACTGAGTTTTCTGGTACTCGGGGCACTAGAGTATATGCGTTTATATGTATTTTTTGTAATTTCTGTTGATTAGAGCCGGTTTTGTTACAAAATTATTATTTTTCTTGACTTTGCAGAACTTGGGGTGTTTTGATGAAGAGGACGATCCATCGTCAAGCCGAGGCGCCTCATCATGGTTTAGAAAGCAATACTCGAGGAGGTCTAACAGATGGAACAAAGGTGGTAAACAAGGAACCTGGCGTGTGAGTAAAAGTAAGTTAATAAAATCCCCTAAATACTTAATATAATATTTCTCTCTTGAATGGAATAACTGTTAGTATAATTGATTTTGAAGTGACTGACAGACAAACTTTGTTGACATATGTTGGAAGTTGTTTACTGATTCCATAGTTGTCAAATCGAGAATCGAAATCCAAATTTTGTGAATCGCGAATCGAATTTTATGTTTCGGTTCATTTTCATCAAAATATAGAAATATAGCATTCAAAGAGAAAAATTGTGAAATGTTTAACTGCTGGAAATGATTAAATTTTAGTCTAGATACAATTCAAAGAGAGCCGTTTTCCACCTTTCCTAAATTAGGGACTTAATTTAAAGCAAAATAGAGATGAGTCTTGATTCAGTGCACAACAGTTCTACCCCTAGTCGTCAAAGTAATTCGCACTGCTTTGTCAATCAATTGTTGGTTCTAGATTTCACCTCACTTGAGAGACTAATAAGTGGAGTCATAGACTTTGACTAACTTAAATCCAATAATTAATCTCATTCTCATCATCTTCAAAGAGTATGATTCTACCATTTTCAACTTTTTATTTTAATATAGTTCATGAATCGGCCAAATCTTTGGATTCGTAAGAGTCGGCCGATTCAGAATCGAATCGGTCAAGAATCGTAAGATTCGGGGTGTATTTAGATTCACCCCATAGATTCGAATTGATTTTGGTGCAAATCAAATCGTAAGATTCTGATAACTATGACTGATTCTTCACAGAAGAAAAATTGTGGTGTGGTAAAATGTCCTTTTTATTGCATTGATCATAGAAATTTGTTGTTTGGCTGGCCTAAAATATGGTGGTGATTTTGTAATTTTTGTTAATCGATGCACTACAATAAGACAACTGTGACATACTGAACTTTATACAGAATTTCTTTCGAATTTGTTGGATTATAACATTTTTTAGTCTTATATTTGGTTAGGAAAAATGCGCTGTGCTTTAGTCTTGGGGTGTACGTTTTTGTCCTCTTAGAAGCCACCTTAGAAATTTACGTGTTTTATGATTGTATACAGAAGGTTTTCAGTTCTGCGAAGATGATTTTGATGTTGAGGAAATTCTGCGATCTTCATTTGGTGGGAATCGACACTTCTACTGGTCTTTTATAAATGAAGAGAACCCTCAGTGGAAGAGTTCATCTAGCTACTCAAATTATTCTGCAAGGAACTTTAGATACCAAGTGAATGATGACTACGATTCATCACCAGAATGTGATGATTTAGAATCAGAATCTGCTTCGCATAGGGTTGTTCTTGGGTTGAGTGCTGCTGGTCCTCTTAATCTCCAGGATGTTAAAAATGCGTGAGTTTTCTATTATTTTATCTCTCAATTCCTCACATTTTACTTATTTATGAGTAAATATTATTATTTCGTATCAATCAACTCTTTTTTTGGAAAAATGTTTTTTTTTCAGCACATGGCAGTAAAATCAATAGAATCAGTCAGTCAGCTGGATATAATTGCAGTGCTAAATTTGATGTAACTATCATGATAATTCACAATTTGACCAGATTTAGAAGATTAGGTTCTTAAAGGGTTGAAACAGTGAATTGGCCAGCCCATCGTTTAGTAGATCGGTAGGCAGTTGAAACATGTCCATCTCATGTGTTATTTTACTTGCAGATATCGAACATGTGCTTTGAAATGGCATCCAGATCGCCACCAGGGCTCCTCAAAGGTATTCCAATACTCTATTTTGCTTTATATTCTGTTTTTGTACAGCAAAATCCATACTAGGCTCTGTTCGTATTATTTACAATTAAGTGTATTTGACGATTCCTCCAAAAAAAAAAAAAAGTGTATTTGACAATGTCTTTAAAGTGAAAATAAAGCTGTAGAATTCCTCTATAATTCGTATCAAACTCTTTCTGAAGTTTTTTAAATTTGCATTTCTGCATTTAATGTGGCATTATCCTGTTTGCCATGTCAAATTAATGGATAATGTTGTTGAACAGGCGATTGCTGAGGAAAAGTTCAAGCTTTGCAGTTCTGCGTATCAATCTTTATGCAATAAGCTGGCGGCAGATTAGCGTTTGAATACACTCCGATAGATTTTATTTTTTTCTCTTCTGAACGAGTAGTTTCAAGACAAGTACATAAGTTAATGCATTAAGTTGTACTATGTAATAATTATTATCGGGTGATGGTACATTACCATCCCATGATTTTTTGTACTGTGGATGTAACATTTTTGACAATTTATAATTTATAATTTCTGATTAGTTTCTTTTTGAACATCAAACGAGATAATAGCAATTGCACCCATTGAATGTTCTGACTTGTTGTATGGTATTTCTTTCGTTTAGATTGATGCAAAAAAAAATATGATGAACGAATTACTCTTGCATTTTCCTAAATGTGCCTATACACCTTGCACTTGACGTAATTATCAGTTGAACTGCTGATACTGGCATTATTGGATGAAAATCCTGTACTATACCTCCAATAATTCATTGGTATCTAAATATTGGAAAATTGTTAATACATAGCAAATTTAGTAGCATCAAATTATTATTCGCCAATTTGGCAATTAACACAAAGTAAAAGGACCAAATTCTTTATTTTGTCAATGTCAATATCTAGATATATCATTTATGGACTTTGCATATATAATTGTAATAAACTAGTCTTCCTCGTTTACTTGACTTTGCAGTCTCTATTCCGGATTTCTTTCAATTTCGTTAAATTCCCCTATTCAATTCCAATTTCAGTTTCAATCCCTAATTCTCTATTCTCTTTTCCACCAGTTTCCAGCTCTCTCTTTGTTATTTTCAAAAACTCCGTCCAATTTTGAAATATTTTATGGTTTAAATTTCCTATTTTTGATCATTGGAATTCATAGGATCGTTCTCGAATCCTTTTCCAAATTAAGGGTTTTGATTCTGACATCGCAATCTTAGTTCCTTTCCACATTTTCGAGCGATGGAGAAGAGCTACTCGTTTAGAGATGCCGATCGACATCAACCATGGACTGGAGATTTCGCATTTGGCGCATCAGATCGCCGGTACGCTTATTCGCGCCAGTCTTCATTCCAGCAATTTGGAGAACCGCACACTCCGATATCTATTCCGGACGAGATAACCCGGCCTATGCTTGCTCGCACCGTTTCCAGCATCGATATGCCGCCGGAGATTTATAAATCCGACTTGGAAAATGATAGTTTTGTTAAACACTCTATAAACGGGAGCAAGAATTTAGCAGCTTTGAATTCAGTGATTTCGGTTTTCAATATTGCAAGGTCCGGCAATAGACAAATGAGGAGGCTTCTGGTGATGATTTCTCTGAATGTTGCTTATTCTACTGCTGAATTGACAATTGGACTTCTTACGGGTCGTATCGGTGAGAAATTAGTTTCGTTGTGTGATGCTATCATCGTTGAATTTGTTTCTGATTCAATTGCGCCATTTAGGATTAAGATTTTCGCCAGTAATTATAATTTGCCATTTTTTTTGTCTTTTTGTCGTCTTATCAGGTTTGGTATCGGATGCATTTCATTTGACATTTGGATGCGGTCTCTTAACTTTTTCTTTATTTGCCATGGCTGTTTCTCGGAAAAAGCCAGATCGAGTGTATTCTTATGGGTGAGTATTGAATTCATTTTCAGGCCTGACCTTTTCTCCCATATGTTTTTATTTGCATCTCATTACATCTTCATGGTATTAATTCATATTATTCAGTTAAAAGTAAGTTGTTACTTCCTTGTAAACAGGTACAAACGGCTTGAAGTTTTGGCAGCTTTCACTAATGCTGTAAGTATTATACTTCTCCTGTCTACTTCATAGTTAATTATGATTGGCATAATGGCATGAAATAAAATAGATTAATGTTATATTGCAATTTGTATGTGTGCTTGTTTTGTCTAGAAATATAGGTGTTCTTAAATACACTGCAGGCGTTTTAGGTCTTGTTTAGATGAATGCTATTCTCTTGGCGGCAGCCCTGCTCTTTCTTTGTATTGCATTATTTATGATAGTTGTACGTGGAAATTTTGCTTGTCTGTCATTTTTTTATCTGTAAAATGTGTACAACGTAGCTCCGTAGTTTTTCTGAGAGATTTAAAATTGACTTCTTTTCTGCACTTTTATGCTACATGTTTTGTTCTGTTAGCGAGATAAGACACTGTTTATTTGACTGTCACTCAAGTGTTTAGACATGGCTAGTTATAGTTGAAGTGACTGAATTTATATAAAATAGGTTATTGTATAGATATTTCATTTGAAAAGGTGTTTATCTTGTCCTTACATTTTATCTTGTTATTTACTAGTTGGATAATTGCACTTTTTTGAACTTGAACATAATTGATAACATTGAATTGGTATGATGAACAAAGGTCTTACTTGGAATTCTTTTGTTAATTGATGATTATATTTATTTACACTTATTCACTCCTAGAAAAATCGTTCATCTATTGGTGAATGAATTTCTGTGATGCCATGACACTTGCTTTGTTATATGTACATCCCAATTCCCAGGGACCTTCTCCGAAAAGTTTGAAGCCCGCTAATAATTGTTTATTGTCTGACCGAGAGTTACTTTTTTCTATGTTTTCTTTTTCCTAATGTGCCAATTCTCAAAAGTCTTGACCAATTTGAAAGATCATTTGATGTACTAAAAAAAGAAAAATAGAAAATTTGGAATCAAATTCAAATAAAAATTTGAAATTTTCAGGATAACTGGTAATGCCTTTTGTTTGTGGTAACATCTTCAATCGTAATTATTTTGCTGCATGTAGACAGCTGTTTCTTTTGTTCATGTCATTTTCCATAGCTGTGGAAGCACTTCATGCATTCATCCAAGAAGAATCTGAACACAAGTAAGTTGTTCATTGTACTTATATAGACCATAATTTTCCCTTTAAGCATATATTAATCAATACATGCTGGATGCTTAATTATTTAGAATTGTATGGTTCTCTACTATATTTGGTTGATGATATCATCTTGATTGCAGGCATTATTTAATTGTTTCAGCAGTGGCAGATTTACTCGTGAATCTTATTGGCGTGTGGTTCTTTAGGAACTATGCTCGCATTAATCTTGGTTAGTTTTCTTTTCAGGAATTTATGGCTGTTGGCTCTCTGGGTTGGTTCTTATTGTGACAGTTTGTTGATTGTATTCCGTCTTGGTTACTGATGCTCATCTTCATATCCTTTTGCAGCCTACAGAAACGCAGAAGACATGAATTACCACTCTGTTTTCTTGCATGTTCTTGCTGATTCCATTCGCAGGTCCCCTCTCTCAGAAAATTAACTTTCTCTTAGGCATACTTTTTGTTTTCCGAATTGATTGCTTTCTGATATATCAATGTTAAGATGGTGTACTCTTTTTGTTCCTCAGTGCAGGTTTGATATTGGCATCCTGGTTTCTGTCCCTCGGGTATGTTGTTTCGCAAATCATCTTTAAATTAAAATTTCACCCAACTTTTCCCCTCAGCTGTTTTTTTTCTATCTTCTACATGTCTTGTTTCTTTGTAGGGTTGCCAATGCTGAAGTGTTGTGTTTGGGTCTAGTCTCAGTGGCATGCTTTATGATAGTGATGCCACTTTTCAAAGCGACAGGTGGCATCTTGCTACAAATGGCACCCCCGAGCATTCCTTCTTCTGCTTTGAGCAAATGCCTTAGACAGGTGAGGTTCTTGAAAGGCATATATGCCAAGTTTAAATTCTTATTTGCTTTTTGCATGTGACCTCTTTTACATGAGAATTATTCAAGTCTTTTTGGCATTGAGAAAATTATGGATGTTCTGATTGAAGTGACTATTGAAAAGAAGACATTTTGCCCTTAACTTTTGGACCGTTATGTCTATTTTAGCCAAATTCCTTTGTAATTCTGCAACTGCGACTTCCAATATGGGTTCTTCTGTTACCCATTGTTATCTTGTTTGACTGAATGTGAAAGATTTTTTCTCTTATTTCATCGTTGAAAGTGGACTGAAGTGTTTTTTATTTGGCGAAATTGGAGATAACTAAAAATCTATGTGGTAATTTAAACTTGCTGCCTGCAAACTTCATTCCCTTGTGAGTCTGCCTTTTCTCATTTCTCTCATTAATTGGTTCTCTCTATTCATGGATGGAAAACCCTTTTTCACACAATCTTTTCATTGTTGAATATCGGTGACTTATGAAGCTTCTATCCGTATTTTTGTCTTCAATCTACATTACCGAAGAATTAATTACCTAAGACGTGGCAAGGAAGATACAGTTAGTCTACAATAATGCCTGTTATTATTTTCCATGTTTCCGAGCATGCTCCAACAAGTTGGATAGACTGGTTTTCGGATTTCCAATGTGAAATTAATTCATTTTGTTTAGGTTTCTGGTCGTGAAGATGTCAATGAAGTTTCACAAGCACGGTTTTGGGAATTGGTGCCGGGTCATGTCATTGGTTCACTTGAGCTTGAGGTAATTATTTTGCTCATTTATTGAAAGATTGGAAAATAAAAATATTCTTCGTTCAGTCTTTTTTATGACATACTTGGAGGAAGTTTACCATTTGCTTATAAGTCGGTTAAACTAGCTTATAAAAATATAGTGCTTTCTGATGCCTTAGCTTGTAAGCGAAAAATATAAGCATTTCAAAAGCACTAAAGTGTTCACGTAGAGATGAACAAATGTTAACAGTTTCTGCAACTTATAAGTCGATTGGGTTGGTTTATAGGTGAAGAAGGGTGTGGATGATAGAGCCATATTAGAGTATGTGCATGGTTTGTACCATCGTGATTTGGGCGTGCATGATCTTACTCTCCACACAAACTAGTCGTATTACAACTATCTTCTTCTCACCATTTTTATTTTTATTTTTATTTTGTATCCTTTAATTTATACGGTTAGACAGGGAAATTTTGAGGTTTTTTCCCGGCTGTAACAATATTTTTTATTTTTAATTTATTTTCACCGATTGATATATACTATCATGATATTGGGATGGTGCATTATATTTCATTATTTGATTTTATTTCGAGGAAATTCATACAGCTCATAAGATCCATACCATTGCAATGCAGCGGATGGATTCTATCATGAAAGTTGCCTCAAATACAATTAGTAATATAAATTGAAGATGTTGTTCTTCAATGTGGAAGTTGATTATTTTACCAGTAAAACTTGTTAAATTGTAAAATGATTACAAATGTTGAATTGATAAAACTCCATTGTCATGAAATTAAGAAGGATGTTTTTCTTTCCCTATTTTCTCCAGAATTCCAGATTTGAAAAACTCAACAGCATACAAACAAAAGTTTTAATCTTTCTCGCGCAACTTCAACCATTTTTCCCATTTTCCATTCCCTAAACCTCATTTTACAGGATGCACAGTGTTTTTGCTCCAACCATCTTTCCCATTTTCTATTCCCCATTTCAGATTCCAATAAAATAATAATATTTTAATACTAAAATAATAAACCCATAATATAAAATATATAAATATTAAATCCATTATACACATATAATAATAAAATAATAAAAAAAGTAAATTAAAAATAATAAAATAATCATTCCCCAAAATGGGGTTCTCCATACATGGAGAACCCTATTTTGGGGATAGAGCAAATGAGAAATGGTTAGAGCAAATTATTCCGTATAATGGTTCCCCATTTTGAGGATATCCCAAAATGGGGAATCATTGAATATGCTCTTAATCCCCAATCGCCTCAAATAGTTGCCTGTTTAAGTTCCAAATTGAATACGATAAAACAAAAAAGCAATCAAGATACCAAAAAAGAAAGAACTGTACAGATAATTAATTAAAAAAGATTGGGAATTTGGGGAATTAGAGCAAGTCAACCATTTTCCATATCACATAGCTAATTTTGTAGGATTTATAATATTTTTTCTTCAATTATCCTCCCCATTTTCCATTCTTCAAATCAAATTCTTTTTAAAATAATAATGTTTCATTATTAAACTAACAAAACAAAAACTAAAAACAGTAAAAAGAGAAAAAAGTATCATCATTCCATTCAAAACCCCAAAAAGTAATATTATTTTATCCAATCTCAAAAATGGGAAATAGATTATGTTAGAAAATTATGATGAATAATTCTTTTAAAGAGGGAAAAACAATTAAAAGAAATATTAGTATCTTGAATTACATAATATGTGGAAATCGTAGAATTGAAAATATTCCAATAAATATCAAATACAAAATAATGAAATACCGAAATAAATAGTTTCCTTGAAAAAGAGGGTTCTGTTGAGGTCCGAATCGATTTCCTTAAGATAGATTTTGCCCCGTATGGTAAACTATCTTACAGGATACAACAACAACGTTAGTCGAACTCAACCGAGTGTAATATACTATCACCAGAGGACGAAAATAAAAAACCTAAGGAAGAGTAGTTAAAAATACAAACTAGAAATTTGAGAGAAGAAATCAGAAAGTTTTTTTTTCTTTCCGTGACTTCCTCTTTGAGGGATCATCAATATATATATATATATATATATATATATATATATATATATATAAAATGAGAAGGGGACAGTGACTTGTATAAATTTAATGCACTCTTGTCAAAATTTCAACTTTGTTAAAATTGTGTACAAAACTTAAAAAATGGTTGTTCCAATTTCCTTTCAATCAACCATTTCATATAAATAATAAAATATTATTTATTTTCTTTTGACAAAATATAACAATTCCCCACATAAAAGAAAATAAAACAACAAACTGGATTTGGTGATAGCATTATATAATCAATATTTGCATAGGATAGGTGGACTACAAGCCTTGAACCTTCACTTGTGAAAGTATATTTACTATACTGTCTAACTAGTAGGCGCGATATCCTTGAACTATTTTGACATTTATGTAAATGATGATATATCTCACTCAAATATTAATTCTAACTCAGTTTTGGTTCTCATGGTTATGTTCTTATGGTCATGAACATCTCCTGGTTCTACAAGAGTTTAAGATAACTAAGCCTCATTAATTTCTTTTGAAGCGACCCCATTTCACTCTCACATAGGTAGGGCTGTAAATGAGCCAAGCCGTTCGTGAACAACTCGGTGTTCGGCTTGATAAAAGTTCGGCTCGGCTCGATTCGATTAATAAATGGACAGTTCGAGAACATGATTTATGGTTCGAATAATAAATGAACTGAACATGATTTATGGCTCATTTGTTTGTGAACAAATTCGATTAAAGGTTCGTGAACAGACTCGATTAATGTTCGTGAAATAGTTTGATTATTATTACATATAAAAAAATAAAATTATATAAATATAACTATAAAATTCTAAACAAATACATGTTTCTCACCAGACCCAACTCAATTATAAAGACCAGTTTTAATATTTTATTGGCCAAATTTTATTCTAAAATAATGGTATATAAATGTTGGGACTGACAAATGAAAATAGAGTTTACTCTCAGAGTCTCACTTGCTCTCCCTGACTGACAAATGAAAATAGGGTTTACTCTCAGAGTCTCACTTGCTCTCCCTTCTGTATTCATCTCTTCGTAGCTGCAATCATAAAAATCACCAACTTTGAGTATGGTTTAAGTTCAAACCTCATTTTCTCACTCCATTCTTCATCTGTGCCTTTCTATTTCACTCGGTCGTCTCAATTCTACTCACAATTTCTCACTCGGCTCCATCATTAAGGTAAAATTTCATATTTATGAATATTCTGAATTCAGATTTAGTATTCTTTGTTGTATTTTTGTATAGAAATAGTAATGTTCGCGAATAATAAATGAGCTAGTTCGTGAATAAATTAACGAACTGTTCACAAACACGATAAATGAGTTGTTCGTGAATAACTAGCGAACAAACTAACATTTAAATGAACCGAACACGAACATAATTTTGAGATCGAATTTGTGTTCGGCTCGGCTCGTGTTCGTTTAAAAATTAAATAAACGAACATGAATAGACCCAAAATCGGTTCGGCTCGGCTCGTTTACAGCCCTACACATGAGTGATCTCTTTTGCTCAAACATTTATGCACAAAGAATTATTAAAAGCATTCTCATTGCTTACCCTTAACCTATTTTGTCATTGTTTACACGGGGTTACCCCTACAATGACCTTACAAGGTTTATGCAATTGGGTTGTCCCATTGAACCAAGATCTTGGGGATCTCCAGTCAAGCATGGTTGGGTTTTCCTTCACATAGCGCCTTATATATTCATGGGCTTTAGTCCCATTCCTCTAGATGTCTTCTCAACTTGATCTCTATTTAACCCTTTGGTTAGCGGATCCGCTAAGTTATCCTTTGATCCTACAAAATCAATAGAGATAACTACTGTTGAGATTAGTTGTCTAATTGTATTATGTCGATGACGGATGTGTCTCAATTTACCGTTATACATCACATTTTGTGCTCTTTTAATCGTTGCTTGATTATCGCAATGTATACATATTGCAGGCACATGCTTGGGCCATTCAGGAATATCCTCCAAGAAGTTTCGTAGCCATTCGGCTTCCTCTCCCATTTTATCCAAGGCTACAAACTCAGCTTCCATTATGGAACGAGTTATAATTGTTTGCCTTGAGCCCATAAAACTGCTCCTCCTCCTAGAGTGAACACATACCCACTTGTACCTTTAGAATTCTTAATGTCGGCTATCCAACTAACATCGAAATATGCTTCTAGAACAGCAGGTTCTCTCGTATAGTGCAGTCCATAATTACGAGTATATAGTAAATACCTTAGTATTCTCATAATAGGGTTCCAATGGCTTTTACTAGGATTACTCGTAAATCTGCTTAAACTGCTTACTGTATAAGCGATATCAGGCATTGTACAACTTGTAAGGTACATTAGACTGCCTATAACCCTTGCATATTCCACTTGGTCTATGCATTCACCTTTGTTCATGTAGACTGGCGTCTAACGGTGTTTTGGCTATACCAAAATCATCTTTGTTAAACTTGTCTAGTATCTTATCCACATAGTGTGATTGTGTTAATATGAGACCTTAAGGTGAGCGTTTAACTTGGATTCCTAAAATAACATCCGCTTGTCCCATATCTTTCATGTCAAATCTTGAATTTAACATATTCTTGGTACTTTTCATAATCTTCTCATTGCTTCCAACAATGAGTATGTCATCAGCATATAAACATAGAATAACATATCCATTATTTGTAGTTTTGACATATATACATTTATCACACTCGTTAATACGATATCCACTAGCCATCATAATATCATCAAATTTCTTATGCCATTGTTTTGGTGCTTGCTTTAAACTATATAAAGATTTCACTAACTTACATACTTTCTTTTCTTGACCTTGAGCTACACAGCCCTCAGGTTGTTCCATGTAGATTTCTTCTTCAAGATCTCTATTAAGAAAAGCAGTTTTCACATCCATTTGATGTACTTCAGGATTTCGCAAAGTAGCAATTGCAACTATCATCCTAATGGAGGTTATTCTCGACACGGGAGAATAAGTGTCAAAGTAGTTAAGGCCTTCTTTTTATCTATAACCTTTTATGACTAAACGAGCCTTGTACTTATCAATTGATCCGTCAGCTTTTAGCTTACGTTTAAAAATCCATTTAGAACTTAGTGGCTTTGTACCGGGAGGAAGGTCCACTAATTCCCACGTATGATTTTGAAAAATGGAATCAATTTCACTCCTTATGGCTTCTTTCCATAAAGGACTTTCTGTGGAGCTTATAGCTTCTTTGTACGTTTGAGGTTCCGCTTCAACCATATATGTTAAGAAGTCTGGACCATATGATTTTTTAATCCTTTTCCTTTTACTTCTTCTAGGTTCTACCTCATGACCAGTCTTATTCTCTTCTTGAGAATTTTGATCATCTTCTTCAACTACTGGTGAAAGATTGTCAATGTTATGAGTATTTTGTTGATAAACTTGACCATCACTTTCAATAATTTCACGAGATCTTTTAAATCCTGAACGTCCGTTTATTTCCTTACATGGAAACACATCTTCAAAAAATGAAGCATCCTTTGATTTTATCAAAGTGTTCTTGTATATTTCAGGGTTTTTAGATTCATACACAAGAAACCGATATGCATTACTATTCTCAGCATATCTAATGAAAACACAATCCACCATTTTCGGACCTATTCTCATTCATTTAGGCAATGGAGTCATTACTTTTGCAAGACACCCCCACTCTTTCAAGTAATTATATGAAGGTTTTCTAGCCTTCCAGATTTCATAGGGAGTTTTATCTTGTTTCTTACGTTGGTATATTATTCAAAAGATAATTTGCTGATAAAAACCGCATCACCCCATAAGTTTTGTAGTAAACCAGAACTGGTTAACATTGCATTCATCATCTCTTTAAGAGTACAATTTTTGCATTCAGCTACTCCATTTGATTGAGGAGAGTACGGCGTGTTACTTAGTGAATAATTCCATTTAAGGAGCAAAATTCGCTAAATGGTGCAACATATTCACCACCACGATCACTTCTAACCTTTTTAATTTTCTTATTAAGTTGGTTTTCTACTTCTTGCTTATAGAGCACAAATTTTTCTATAGCTTCATCTTTGCTTTTAAGCAAATATAAATAACAATATTTTGTGCTATCATCAATGAAGGTAATAAAATATTTATTTCCTCCCCTTCATTGAATAAACTTTAAGTCACAAATATCAGTATGTATTAAATCAAGTAGTTCTGAATTTCTTTCAATGGATTTAAAGGAAGATCTTGTCGATTTTGTCTCAACACATAATCACATTTATATGTTTTATCAATATGAAATGTTGGTATATGATTTAAGTTAATTAAACGTCGTAACGTATCAAAATTAACATGTCCAAGTCTGTTATACCACAAATTAGAAGACTCAACCATATAAGTAGAAACATTGTTCTTATTTATATTAATGGAACCATGCTTACAAGAGATACAATTGAATTTAAACATTTCATTACATTCGTATCCCTTGCCCACATACATTCCCCCTTTTGACAAAATAAATTTCTAGGATTCAAACACCATTTTGAATCCATGTGCACTTAAAAGACTCCTAGAAATATTCTTCCTAATGTTCAGAATATACAAGACATTTTGTAATTTTACTTCCTTATCGAAGGTCATTTTTAGAATCACAGTTCCGTATCCTTTCATCTTGGAAGTAGCAGAATTTCCCATGAAAAACTTCTCTCCATCTCAACAAGAGTCAATCCAGCAAAAGATTCCTTGTTACAGCATATGTGTCGGGTAGCACTTGTATCAAGCCACCACTCTCTAGGATTTGAGTCAATCATATTGACTTCTGAAATTACAGTGCAGAGATCAATGTCAGATATGTCTTGTGTAATTCCATCCACAACATTCACTTCTTTCTTGTCGATCCTTTTTGAAAATCTATAGTCAGAAGATTTGTGTCTTATCTTATGACAATTGAAGCATTTTCCATTAAACTTTTGTTTCTTATTAATGCCCCCTTTCTGTCCCATTTTGGACTTGGGTCTACCAGGTTGCTTGCCCTTTCTGGAGTCCTTATGGACCTCCACCACGCTAGCCTTTGCCATAGCTTGATTAATAGAAAATTTCCTTTTTGATCTTCTATTATCCTCCTCAATGCGTAGGCGAATGATGAGATCTTCAATGGAAATTTCCTTTCGCTTATGTTTGAGATAAGCTTTGAAATCTTTCCAACTTTGTGGTAATTTTTCAATAATTGCAACAACTTGGAATGGTTCACTTATCCCCATTTTCTCAGCCTCCATCGCATGGATTAAAAGTTGAAGTTCCTGCACTTGACTTACAACAGATTTGGAATCATTCATTTTAAAATCTAGGAATTGACCAACTAAGTATTTTTTAGCGCCATCATCCTCAATTCGATATTTTCTATCAAGTGATTCCCATAGTTCCTTAGCAGTACACTTCATACTATATACTTCATATAGTTCAGGTTTTAAATCATTAAAAATATGGTTTCTGCAGAGAAAATCAGAATAATTCCAAACATCAACAACAAATTTAACAGAAGGATCAACCACTCCTTCAGGTACAATAGGAGTATCTTCCTTCATAAATCTATCATAATGTATGCTAGTCAAGTAGAAATATATTTTCTGTTGCCAGACCTTAAAATTCACACTACTGAATTTTTCTGGTCCTTTTGGTACAGTAACAAGCCTAGAATTTGAAAGTCCATTTAGTGCATAACCATTAGGACCGAATTGTCCATTTTGGTTAGCTTGACTATAAAAGTTTCCAGTTTTATTTCCTCGAGGAGGACCGGAAATTGTAGATCCAGAAGTAGTTGGCCTAGAACCAACAAAGTCAAAAGTAGTTGGTTCACCAAGAAGTACAGACGCAACCGGTGTTATATTAATAAGCACCGAACCAGTTGGACCATATTGTCCATTTTGATTTTGCTCATTCTGACTTTGAGTAATTTCATCATTCTGTGGGATTTAATCTGCCATAATAAATTCTGAAATTTTCAAACAAAACAAGTTATAATAATTTCAGAATAACAATAGCAAATTAGATAAATTGTACGACAAATAAACTTATTATTACAATTGATATATTATTATTATTATTTATTTATTTATATTTATTAACTTTTCTTTTAATATTTGTCCAAATTAAGTCTAATTAAATAATTTTCCAAGAATAAGTCCACTACTTTTGTCCGAAAATTAAGGTATTCCAATATTATTGTAATCCAAGTCACGGTACTCCAAGTCACGGTATCCTGTTCGTTTCTTTTAAGAATATAAACTTAAAAAATAAATCTATCTTAAGATTGTTAGAAAAATATGATGAATAATTCTTTTAAAGAGAGAAAAACAATTAAAAGAAATATTAGGATCTTGAATTACATAATATGTGGAAATCGTAGAATTGAAAATATTACAATAAATATCAAATATAAAATAATGAAATCCCGAAATAAACTTTTTCCTTGAAAAAGAGGGTTCTGTTGAGGCCCGAATCGGTTTCCTTAAGATAGATTTTACCCTGTATGGTAAATTATCTCCCAGGATACAACAACAGACGTTAGTCGAACTCAACCGAGTGTAATATACTATCACCGGAGGACGAAAATAAAAAACCTAAGGAAGAGTAGTTGAAAATACAAACTAGAAATTTGAGAGAAAAGAAATCAGAAAGTTTTTTTTTCTTTCCGTGACTTCCTCTTTGAGGGATCATCAATATATATATATAAAATGAGAAGGGGACAATGAGTTGCATAAATTTAATGCGCACTTGTCAAAATTTCAACTTTGTTGAAATTGTGTACGAAACTTAAAAAATGGTTGTTCCAACTTCCTTTCAATCAACCATTTCATATATATAATAAAATATTATTTATTTTCTTTTAACAAAATATAACAGATTATTCCCCAAATACGGGGAATCCCATTTTGAAGATATACCATATAAGTAATTGTTGAACTTGAACATTCCCTGTATTTTTTCTTAGATATGGATGAAAGTCTCTGGTTAAGAGAAAGAAAGAAAAGAAGAATCAAAATAAAGATACTGGGTTAGAGTAGTTGAAGAGGGAAATTGTATCGAGAGCTGTAATGTGGTGCTTGGTCGAGCAGAACAGCTAATCGAAGATCCGAAAGTTGATAATGCATCAAGCTAGATTCCTTTCTCTTTTTCTTCTTCTTTCTGATGTGAAATATTTAAAATTTAGCAGCATAAAATGTGAAATCAATTATTATAGCCTTTACTTCGAGAAAGCGGTGACCCGAATATGGCCGAGGCTTTAAGTTACAGGGAGGCTTTAAGCTGGTTAAAGACGAAGGGAGTCGATAAAGTCTTTATTAATTTAGACGCTCGGAACATTGTCAAGTATTTTTGAAAATTATGTGGTGTTCTCCTCTCGTTAGGACTTGTGTTACAAGATTGTCAGAAAATCGCTACTAGCCTTAGGGAGGTTAAATTTTGTAACTCATCTTGCTCATGCGTTAGCTGGGGTAGTGGTTTTGCTGATACATTATGATGAGTGGGATCATTACCCAACTTCACTCAGGATGTAATGCTTTTGGTTTCTGAGATATCCTATTTTCAGTCAAAAAATATTATACCCTAGTCTTGTTCTACATCTTCTATTGACGACTTGTCACAGAGAAAAAAAAAGTTTCACAGTTGATAGCACTGTTACATAAAAAAAAAGTTCTAAGAAGAGGCAAGCAAAATTATTGTCTTAACTTCCAACATGAGTCATGACAACCTAAAAACACAATAATCATGAAAACTTTTTTTGAAATCTCCTGCTTGCTTCACGCATATTGTTGTTATATATGAAACGAAAATAGAAAAGAGATGAAAGAGAAATGGTAATATCTTATTTTTAGTAAGAAATATAGCACTATTTATAGAAGCATATATGAGAAGAGTACTTAATTTGAATTTAAACATATAATCTTATCACATTTGATATCAAATCATAACATATTCTACTAATATGAAAATCCTATAATATCTATCTCCTATTATCTTGTAAAACAAAAATAAGTTAATTGACAATTTCAAAGTGAGTTTGCCAACAAATATGCCTGGTAATTGAAGAGGAAAAGAAAATCAAGCTGGAAACACATTGGTAAAGCAATTTACAAAGGTCAACTTAAAGACTGCCTATCCAAACTATCACCTAACATGTGCAAACTCTAATATTAACCTCACAATAGATTCTTATAGATCACATTTGACGGAAATAAAAATTGAATCTTTACAAAATGCATCCACGAGAATTCAAATAATGTAAAATGCTAAATCCCTAATACTTACATAATGTGCAAAAAACCTTAACCACTCGTTTGGTTGGTGGAATGAAATGGAATAGAATTGAAAATGAATGAAAATGATGACAAATGCGATAAAGTTTCTGTCTTGACCCCGACTTCGAAGGAATAACTATTCCTAGCTACTATAGGAATCGTAGAATAACTATTCCCTCAGTTCAAACAGGAATAGCCCATGATTCCATAGCAACTAGGAATAACTAGTCCCTTCGACGTAGATGTCAAGACAAAAACTCTATCACATTTGTCAGCAATCTCATTCATTTTCTATCCTGTTCTTTTTTATTCCATTCCGCTAACCAAACGAGTCCTATAAGTCTTAGCCATAACAGAATAAAAAAAACTGCCACAGACAAAATGACACTAGAAACCCCAAATAGCTTTGATAAAATATTCAACCACGGCGGGAAAAAAAAACCAAAATAAGAGCTGAACAAAAGGGAAAAAAAATCTGCTGTCCCTTTCAAATGTGAAAATTAAAATGAATAAAAAATTTTAAAAATTTACACATGTCAAATTTTGAATAAAAAACATGGAAGGGAAGACAGAAATGTAGACAGCAGATTTTTTTCCGAACAAAAGACAAGCATTCTATAGTTAAAACCGCCCAATAAGCAGAACTCTCAACGTACAACAAAGAATTAATATTTACTTAAACGAAAGAAAAATAAAGTAATCAAGGACTTCCATGTTGAGAAAACAAAGAATAAGTAGAATTACCAGACAAATGTGACTTCCAAAGGGTAACAAGAGAATAGAGCAGAGTTCTCATCATTTATGACGGGAAAAGTATATCTGACGATGTTGCTGGCCTCTGTAGGTTTCATTGTGTATATAGAAAGTTTCGTCTTATTTTTATGGTAAACAAATCAGTCGGAAACTCGAAATTGCGCATAGTATTCATATGCAAAAAAAGCCAAATAGCAGTATATCAATTAGAGGAAAAGGAACTCAAACTTTGAGGAGAACTTTTAATTTCCAAAAAACAATACGAGAAAGAGAGCGAGAGATTACTAACCAAGGAACGATAGTTCGATTGTTTCTGCTGACATTGTTCCTGGAATCGATTTAAAGGAAAAAGCGGAGAGACTCCATTTCGGGAATGAGAACACTTGTTGACCAAATATACGTCAAGTATTCTATCATTTATATTTGTTAACTGCAACCACAAAGGGGATGTAGCTCAAATGGTAGAGCGCTCGCTTTGCATGCGAGAGGCACGGGGTTCGATCCCCCGCATCTCCAGTTTTATTGTTTTTCCCATAAAACTTTTTTGCCCTGAAATACAGCGATTTTCACAGTGACATTGCTGTTAAAATGGCATTGATACACGACCTACATCCTGTTTTTTCTGCTGATCACTCCCGTGATTCCACCAATCCCAAAACTTTGTGCATCTCCTTTCCCCGGAAGCCGGAGATTCGCCAGAGAATGCCGTATACAGGCGGTTGCAGGTACCTGGGCCAAGGAGATGGAGCGCCTATCTTCTAAGGAGTCCTTGCTACTTGCTGTGAGTTTCTTAGTTTCGATTTCGTTTGTGAAACTTTTAATCTGTATATCAATCTGTTGACCGGAGAGAGCAAACAAAATTGGAATTCATTAACCAGATTGTAGTTCGATTGAGCTGATTGTGGTTTAAAATTGATTGGTTTGGTTCATCCAGTTCTAGGTCAAAGCTTTTCTGTCTAATGGTGGAGCATTTTTAACTCAGTCTAGAGATTCTGGGGGTTTTGAAGCTCTACTGACAGGAAGACAACAGATATGCAAAGAATTGATGTAAATGAAAGGATAATTGCTCTTGAACGCTTCAATTCAACAACGTAGGTCCTTCTATGACCAAAACACTACCTTTTACATATAATTCCTTATTCGTCTGTGAGATGTTTACTTGTTTTCTCAGCTTCTCAGGCCACCGTATTTGGAAGGTCGGTGGAAATTTGAGTGGTTTAGATCCGGAAGCCCTGGATTCTTTGCTGCTAGGTTGATATTTGAGTGAGTCCAGCTTTTTTTTATTGATGCACATTCCTCCTCCTCCTCCTCCTCAACCACTCACTGTCATCCTCGTTGAAACATAGGAACGTTATCATATTGTATGCAGCTGTGACAGTTTTCCTGGGAATTTTTTACTTGCATTTGATATTTTTATGTGAAGAATATTTAATAATGTTAGTCTAACATGTACGCTTCTGCATATCAAATACGGATATAGTGATTAAGGACGCAAATGCAAAGGTGACAGCAAATATGAAACTACTTTTCTCGGTATTCTTCTACTCTTATCCTATCGGGCGTCGTGTTATGGAATACTCTCGCGTAATAAGCTCAGCTCAGCAAAGGCAGTAACAGGAGAAAAGCAAGGATTCAGGATTGATGAGGTGGATTATCAAACAGCATAGCAGCTGCTAATGGTCAACTACTCCACAGCTAAAAGGTGCACTTAGTTTGGCCGTTAGTACAATACAACAACTTTCAAGTCTTATCAGGGATGCTGTTTCCAGTGGGCTAAGAATTCCTTCATGTAAGTTCTTCTATATATTTCATTTGCAGTGCTTTGTGAAACTTCATCGGCTGTTTATAGTTTCACACTTATTCTACAAATTCATACCTATGTTCTATTGTGAAATTTCAATGCTTGCAGCTGGTTCTTTCCATAGGCTTTTCATGATTTCTTATCTTGATGATGAGATACTTGTAAGTATCATTCTGGTTAGTTTTTTAATTTATTTTTAGTTGCATTCATGCTAACTGTAAATCAAAGTTATCAGAATCTTAAGATTCTCGATACAAATCTTATGATTTTGATACAATTCAACCCAAACCGATTCGAATCTATGGGGTGAATCTAAATTCACCTTGAATCTTACCATTCAATTCCGAATTAATGGCAAATTGGCCGAATCTTACGATTTGGTTTATTCATTAACTACTATAAACTGAAGCATGGTAAAAGCATATTCTTTTGAAGATGATGAAAAAACGATTTGACTTAAGATCAATTAGTCTCCGAAGCGAGGAGAAACTCAACGCCCATAAAAATCAAAGCAAACTAAAAATATATTACCATTGAATGAAACTTATATGTGAATCTGTGATCATATGTACATCAGATTTGAATTTTTAGTACCTACGTGGTTACATAGTTTTATTTAATATTAAACTTGCTTATGTAAGACTAAGATGTAATAATGTCTTTTTGTTAAAGATTTTAAATGTTTTGTTTTTATTGTTTTATGACTTAGAACCGAATCTTACCATTCGATTCACGATATGTGAATTTCAATTCTCGATTCGAATCCCGATTGACAACTATGCTGTAAATTCATATGCATGAGGTATCATGCAGAATTTAAATAACAAAATCGTAGCAACATTAAGCTGTTCTCATGATTAATGTCAGTAGTTAAATGACTATATTCATGTTGACTACTTTCTCCAACTCATGCCTCAAATACTAAATCTACACTAAAACTATTGACAGTAATCAATTTATTTAGATGGAAGAAGTTTTAATTGTTTAAATGAGCAGATAAACGGTTCTCAATAGATTTCTTTCTTCTTTTAGGAAAGGTTGTGAACGCTAGAATGTGGGTGAGGACTAATATTTCAGAAATATATTAGATTATAATTGTTTCTTCTAGAAATTACAATAGGATTATAATTCCTTAAAATTTGATCTCGATTTGGTGTGGATAGCTTCTTCTTACATAATTGCCTGTTTAAGCATATGCATCCAAATGTTTAACGTTGGGGATGCCTATTACAAATTGTCCTGTGTCTAGAAGTTTGATGCATTCATTTACTATATCATTATATAGTTGCTTGCTTGAAAGGGCCAATTGGGGTAACCGCCTAGCTACCAATCAATCATTTTGAGTTAGTCGGCAATCAGACACATTGGAATGAAACCCATTGATAGCTATTGCCTCTACTGGTTTTCATCTTTGTTTGTTAAAGGTCAGGTCCGGACCCGATATACCATTATTTTACATAGAAAGGTTGGTGTTTCATATGATTATCATGGATTAAATTAATGGGGTATGTTATCTAATATGAAGTTGACAATACGTTGCTTTGCTGTAGTGCTGATTAGAGAGCTCAAAGCCTTGTGCTTTAGGTTAGGTCATTCCAATTTATGATTAATTAAGGTTGTGAAATTCTTAATCCCCAACAGTTGACTTTTTTAACAGAATCAGACAACAGCCAACTGCTCGAAACAGTAATAACCGTTAGGGATGGAATCCAAAGGTGTGAAAATTGAGTTTATATTATTATTACCTAAAAGATTACCTTTAGTTTACATTACAGCTATTTCTTAGAATGCAATTGGACCATAGTGCCTGTAGAACCAAGGTCAATGAAATTGGGAGTGAAACAAGAGTAACGGTTTTTTGATTGCACATGTTTAACTACTCTTTGACTTGCATTGTTTTTGTCTCTATCGAGGTAGCATTCAATATGTTTTGCTCAATTTATGGTATTATTTTATTGGCAAATAGAGAGAGACTCAAACCATTTCAATACATCAATATACTACATCCGTTTTTTTCAATGTTATTAAAACCGGACCGAACGTCGAACCGGTGAAGTAAATGATTCACTGTTTTACAGGTTTGACCGGGTTCAATCGTGGTTCAATCGTTATTTATATTTTTATATGTAAAAATTTAAATATAT